>CAOKZL010002003.1:0-255936 GCA_948472985.1 Iguana delicatissima
TCTCCCTGCAAGTATTCCTGACCTCCCTCCTCCCATTGCTGGCTGAGCCTTGCCAGGGAGAGAATACTGTCCCAAGGTAAACAAGAAAATAATACTCATGAAAGGGCTTCCCCCCATTCAGGTATGCTTGATAGTTACAACTAGTTATAAGCAGAGACAGATTCTCCAGATCAGCCAAACTGTCCAAAATAACAAAGATCTGATGCAGCTAACTAGACACATTCTAAGCTACTCACAGCAGTTGGTCATTTCTGAGATGGCATGTTGGAGAGGGTCAGGAGGTGGCTTTGTCTGCCTCTACTGGCATCCCTCACTCCACTCGTGGTCTGTTGAGGATTTTTTTCCCTTCATTTCTTATTGAAGAATCTAGAATATTGTCATCTTTCTCCCCCGATTGGACAACTATGTCATGTGACCTATCTCATGAGACCACCAATCAATGTAACCTAACCCTAGCAGTCCATTAACCCTTTGAATGTCTGAGGGAGAACTATTTCCCTTAAGTTCTGTTTCCTAGATAATGGGGAAACCCATTATCACAGGGGCTGCATGAGGTTCTCTAAGACTTTTTTTTTGGTGGTCCTCTGTCTCTCAGGATTTCCCAGATGGCATTTTTCTAATCCTCATAAAAAGGGCAAATTTTCTTTGTGGAATCCTCCAGAATTGGCAGAGACACACACTCCCTTCAAGAGAGACCCATTTTTCAAAATCACAGGTGGATATCCAGCCATTTCTTGTGAACTTGTCTGTTATTTGACATTTTGGGGCAGGCCACCGGAGTGACCCAGTTGCCAACTTGACTATGGACCTGCCACAATTGTCCACCTCTGTCTTCTACCTCAGGTGACCTGCTGTAAAGAAAAGCAGGAAGTCTGTTTTCTCACTATTAAGTGACAAGAGCACCTTGCCCTGGACTCCTGACCTTGCAGTCTATTGCTGTATAGTCCCTGGAAGCTCACAAGCAGCCCATGATGGTGGTGTACATATTTTCTGTTTCATGTTCACAACAGAAGGTAGTCAAAATCACCTCTGACTTACAATGATCCTGTAACAAGGTTGTCTTGGCAATAGTTATTCAGAGAACATTTGCCATTGCCTTCCGTTGGGCCTGAGAGACTGTAACCTGCCCAGTGGTTTCCATGTATTGGTTAGAAATTCTAACTCTGTTCTCCTTAAATGTCAGACCAGCATTGAAACCAGTATACCATGTTGGTTTTCTGTCAAAGAGCATACTACCCCCAAAATGGAGGTCCTATGTCTAGTTAAATAGGGATTGTGCCTAGAGGTTGGTTAGTTTTTATCAATGGAGATTTCCCATGTTCATAAATGCCCTGCCAGACATCCCACATTAGGAAGCAAGTGTGCTGTGCTTCTTGCTACCATCTCAAAGCTTCTCCATAAAGACTTAGTACAGTCAGGCCTCTAGATTTGCAAGGGTTAAGGGTACAGGACCCCTGCAAATGTGGAAAACCCACAAATATCTAAATGTGTGCATGTATCTTTGGGAAGAGGTCTGACGCACGATGGGGAGAACAGACTTTCAAAGACTTTTGAAAAATTTTTGGCAGACTTGTTATGTTATTAATTCAGGACAACCTCTGGAATGTTGTACACTTTGAGGACATGGTTAACAAAAATAAAGATCTCAACTGAACAGTTCATCCTACTGATACAATGTCTACTGTTGTTTTGGACTAATAAATGGATTTAGACTGATCAAACCAACTTGTGGCATGTTGTAATATTATGGCCAAGATGCAAACAAACAAACTTCAAACATTGCCATGATCTTCTCTTTATATTTCCTGCAGTGAGATGCCATCTCAAGGGAATCATTCCATGGTGCAAGAGTTCATCCTCCTGGGTCTCTCCCAAGCCAGGGAGGTCCAAATCTTCCTCTTCCTCCTCTTCCTTGTCTTCTACTCTTTGATCCTGCCAAGTAATGTCTTGATCATTGTGACCATCCAGAATGACCCACATTTAAGTGCCCCCATGTATTTCTTCTTGGCCAACTTGGCTTTCTTGGATATCTGCTACTGCTCAGTCACACCTCCAAAGATGTTGATGGACTTCTTCTCCAGCCACAAGACCATTTCCTATGAGGGCTGCATGGCCCAGATCTTCTTCCTCCATTGGTTAGGTGGAGCTGAGATTGCCTTTCTCATTGCCATGGCCATGGATCGCTACGTTGCCATTTGTCACCCCTTGCGTTATTCCAGTCTAATCACCCAGGCTGTGTGTAGTCTTTTGGTCTTGACTTCTTGGTTCCTAGGGTTTGTGCACTCCATTATCCAGATTGCTCTTCTCATTCCTCTCCCTTTCTGTGGATCCAATGAGCTGGACAACTTCTTCTGTGATATCACCCAGATCGTCAAACTGGCCTGCACTGACACCTACGCTGTGGAGTACATCATGTTCTCCAGCAGTGGCCTTGCTATCTTGATTTGTTTCATCCTCCTTCTCATCTCCTATGGGATCCTCTTACTCAAGGTGAGGATGGGATTTGGCCAAGGGAAGACGAAAGCTGCCTCCACATGCGTTACCCACATCATCATGGTCTTCATAATGTTTGGTCCTGCCATCTATATCTATTGTCGACCCTTCCAGGATCTCCCCTTGGACAAAGTGGTGGCTGTTTTCCATACGGTGGTCTTCCCCTTAATGAATCCTATGATCTACACACTGAGGAACAAGGAGATCAAACAAGCCATATGGAAGATGATGGGGAAACACAGCCTTTTTGGACGCCAAACCACGGGGAGTCAACCATAAAGGTGTTTGAAAAAGAAGGTTGGCCTACAATGGCTACTGAAGTGGGTTTGAAATATAAAATGAATTTATGTTGTGAGGGATGATGGCATCTCTGGGAATACTTACAAATTCATAAAACTGAAATAAACATTCATATATATCCAAAAAAAATGTTTGGTGGGGAGGTAAATTCATTTTTTAACATTTGGGTTTTTTAAGGCAATATATTTTTAAAAGGATGTAAATCTTCAAGGTTTGCATGAATCTGAAGGTAATGTTTTAATGCAGTGGTTTGTAGGCTTCTCTTTACCAGGGACCCCATGTCACTATAATTTGTTGCTGGGGACCTGATGAAAGGGACATGGCAGCAGACCTGTGTGCATGGCCAAACTGCTCCATCATTTGCAAACAAGGGATCATTTTTAGCACCTGAGCCCTGCCACCACCACTTCCATTGCTGCTGCTGCTGTTAGTGTCCAGCAGCAGAGTATCATGAACTCCCAGGTTAAAAACCACTGTTTTAATGCACTGATGTGCCTTCACTACAGGCTTTCCTGCTGATCCGACAGGTTAGGGACCAGAGCACTGATAGATAGAGGAAATGGTTAAAAAGCAGAACCCATCGGCTGTCGAAAACATGAAGCACTTACGGAGGCTCACTTGGGACCGACCACATGCGCGCACTGCTTGTAACATCTCTCAGCTGGCCTGGTTCCTTTTTTCCCCTCCAAGATTGCTGTGTAGGCAGCACATGCACGGTCCCAAGCAAGCATCCATAGGCAAGGAGAACTGATGGAAGCCCGCTGTTTCAATGCTGGCAATACAGACAAGTTCCATTAATTCAACCAGGGGATCCATTCTTTCTGTAGGCAAGACTTGGGACCATGCACACATATGAAAAGTCCCATATAAGCCTCCACAGGCAAGAAGAACTGACAAAAGAGCAGTCTTCATAAATAATTAATGGAACTTGCCCTTAATTTGGAAACACTGAAAGAGCGAGTCTTTCAGATAAGAGGACATCGGTAGAGGCTTCCTGCACAGAGATAACTGTGTTTACGTATGTATTTATCTAAAACATTTTTAAATTAAGGCTCCTCAACATATTTCTGAACCTGAAGCGGCAATTAGGATTTGCCCTCAATTTCTGTATCCTAAGCATTCTGATGTCTACGCTGGATCCAAACTGATATTGAGATTACCAGTTCTTCTGTGTTGACTTACACTGGGAAATAAAAATGACTATAACAACTGCCTGTGGAATTCTGGAGTTTATAGTTTACTGAGGCTAAACAGCTCAGTGGCTGAGAATTCTAAATGCCCCTCCCTAAAAAAACTGCAAGCCCCAGGATTCCACAGGACATTGAAAGTGGAATAATAGCACTATACCAGTGTGGTGTGGAAAGGGCTTCAGTTCTTTCTGTACTTCTGGGTAGTCCCAACTGATGACATGTTGAATGGGAGTGTGACCTTTGCATTTACATTTCCCCTCACCAGACTGAACGTCTCTTCTTCCCTTTTCTTTTACAGTTATAGGGCTTTGCTCAAGGAGACAGCACTTTGATTTTATTCTGAACACTGCAACTGATGATACAGTCTAAGGAAGACAGGATGGAACAGTCAATGATTTGCAAGCAATCCAAGTGGTAAGATTCCCTTTTTTTCAGTATGTGTGTGTGTTAGATATATATTTTGTTAACCTTGTCAAGTTTAAAATGTATGTATGTATGTATACATATGTGTGTGTGTGTATATATATATATGTATATGTGTATGTGTGTGTGTGTGTATAAACACACATACACACACACACATACATAAAGGAAATTATAATACAGTATATACCATTTACTACTTCTGGTAGTGGCGATGCTATCTGCTTATAACTCATCGTTTTAAAAAAATTACCCCAATAATCACTTTCAACAACCGATCTTTTAACAAAACAGTCAATTTAACCATTTCTACTAAACCCAGTAGCCTCTAAACCCAGTCTTCCTAACCAGTGGTAAGATTCCCTTAAGGAATTCCACTGATCCCCTTTACGCATTTAGTGATTTTGGTTGCCTTCGCTAACTTTTATCTCATGGCCCCATATTCACCCTGCTCTCTTCTAGAATTGCCCGCTGACACTTGTTGGTCAGGAGGACAGTTTCAATTTCTGATGCATTTAAATTTTAATTTAATGTATCCAAGGTTTTCATGGCTTAAGCTGAGATGGGACTGTGTTATGTCAGGAAACCTCAAAGGGGTCTTTTGGTAGCAGTGGTTGGTGACTTCTGTGTCAGCAGGATGATAAATCCTTTCCAAGTTTTAGCCTGGATGTTAAAGGAGCTATCCAAGGTGCTGTACAACGTCCCTAATATACCTCTGTAACTTTGGATGTCTCTTTTAAAATTTTGAATAAAAGCCAGAACAAATCCACTGCTCTGACAACATCACAGTCCCCACTGAGTTTCAGTTCATTGCTGACCCAGTGAAATCATGCTTGGCTGGTCCACACCATGTGATGAGTGGCTGGTCATAGATGCTATGCATGGGCATCTGTGGTGTTTTAGACCTGTAACTCCCCACGACATAACATCTCAGCCTGTGGGACTCCCTTCCTTGAAAGGCTAAGCTAGCCCTCTTCTATTTTCTTTCCACCAGCAGGCAAAGACCTATTTCTATGCAAGCAGGCTTTTGGGTAACTGACAGGCTGCAAAGGAGGGAGCCTTCAACCAGGGGAGAGGTGCTCCCCTCCCCAGTGCATTTTTAACTTGTTTTAAATTGGCTATTCCTGAAACATAATCATTTATTTAATGCTAGTTTAAATGTAGCTTAGAACAGTTTTAGTTGTAAGACCCAGTAGACCCAGGCAAAAGCAAACCGCTGCAGCCTATCCGAGCCTACATAGATCTTCCTCATTAATAACTTTTTGCCATCTTGACCACACCATGATATTGCTTGGTCACAGCTGTCCTGCTTTTACCCTTTAAAATGTTGGACAGTATGCAAAATCAATTCATGAGTATAATGGAGAAGTTTGTTTGTATATCTTTCATGCCAATATCGACATAAACAGTTCCTTCTTATTTGAAAAAAATGCAGAGACACTGTCATTTCTTGGCTCCCTCCCAACCCTTACCTCACAGGTTAGGGACCAGAGCACGGTCAGAAAACAGAACTGGTTGAAAAGCGGAACCTATGAACTGTACTGGAGGGAGCATGAAGGACTTACAGACCAATAGTATAATGCACTGCCTGCAAAGTCTCTCAGCCAGCTTAGTACCTTTTCCCCTTCTTAGCTCACTTTGCAAGTAGCACACCTGTGTGAGCAGTTCCAAGTGAATCTCCATAGGCAAGAACTGATGAAAGAGTGGAACCCCCATCAAATTAATGGAACGTGTCCTTAATTTAGAAGCATCAAAAGAGCAAGTTGTCAGATAATGGGGCGTCAAAAGGTAAAGGCTTCCTGTATCCACTGCCAGAATAATATATTTTTTCCTGAGAAAAATCCATAAAAATCCATTTTGGAGACTCCAGAATGTGAATATCTCTTGCCGTATATAGATTTTGATCCTTGCAATATTTTCAAAGGAGAAAGAGTTAGGGTGGGAGGGAAAGACGGAGAGAGAGAGAGTAAACAATGTGATAGTAAGAGTGGATACAAGTTGTTGTGTACCTTCAGGTCATTTCCAACTATCCCAGGGTTTTCTTGGCAAGATGTGTTCAGAGAGGGTTTGCCTTTGTCTTCCTCTGAGGCTGAGAGAGTGTGACTTGTCCAAGCTCACCCACTGGTTTCCATGGATGAGTGGGGATCTGAACCCCGGTCTCTTAACTGTTATACCATGCTGGTTCCCAGGAGCAATGGATTTGTTTTGTTTAAAAAAAATGTAGAGAAATAACAAGTAGTGGGCACCAGAGGGCAGCAAACTACAAATCTCAACTGTAGCAGTAAAGTTTAAGACCTTCACAAGGAGGCAAAAACCTCACCCCTCTCATTTTCATTTTAAGAATTTGGATTGGGTTTTGCTTAAGGAAAAAAAAATATCCCCCTGCACTCATTTACCGGTAAGTAATCCCCAGTAAACAGCATGGGATTACTTCTAAGCAGCCACATATAGAGAGTTATATGCTGTTGGTTTTTGCTGATAAATTACCAAGTGCTAGTAAAACCTCTGCTGAACCTGCTTGAGAACAGTGGTGTATCTAGCATAAACGGCACCTAGGTGTTACTCCACTGGAAAAACCCTATCCTGAGGTCTACAATTTTGATATTAAAATATGATTCAATGTGCCTGAGAGGTCACCCAGATGGGCACTTAGGCAGCAATGGTCAAAAGATCAAAAACCGGGTCAGGCCAGTTAAAAACCCCAGTCACGTAGCCCTAAGAGACCTCAGGATGCGTAAACTCACAATAGACAAAGGGACCACAGCCCCAGGAAGCCGACTTGGGGGGATTAGCATGTCTGCCCCAAGTTGAGCAAATATTCCATCAGGTGAGGACCATTTACATGAAGTCACGCCACAAATTAACACAGCCAAAGATCCTGAGACTTTGGCAACACCTTGCAATCTCATCACACAAAGGAAATTGCCATGGTGCAGCTTCGTTATCGCTCCAACACCCATTGTTCTCCCCAGGAAAGGATTAGTCCTCCAGCTACTTTTTCCCCTACAAATAGTCCCAGTTTTTGAGTGGTTCTTTGGATCACTCCCAGTCATCCCAGCAGACCGTTGCTCCATCCATTGAGCGATCCCCTCAGCCCTCTCCATGCTCAGCCCCACTTCTCCGCTGCCTTCCTGGACCCAGGGCTTCAGGACAAGGTGCAGTGTTACCCCAATTACACCCCTCCAATACTCCCCTGTCCAATTTCCTCTCTTTTGCTTCTTAATAGCTCTTGGGTGCGTGTGTGCGTGATTGAGTTGGTGCATGAGACTTGCATTCAATAAAGTCATTTATTGGACATCTTTGTTTGGTTTTTGGCTTGGCCTGACCCCATAAACACTGGGTAAAAACACCCCGCTAGGTTACCCTGCCTCTCACATTGCTATTGCTTGTGCTCGGCTGGTTTCCATTCCCCATCACATGGAGCACATTGAGGTGTCCCCCAAGGGACCCCAGAAATCAGGGTAACATAGGGTAAGTGTGGAAGTTGCACCCTATCTCTGGGGCCACTTCGCATTCCTCCTCCTTCTCTGCTGCTTCTGGCACTGTTTTTTTGCACCCGCCTGGCATTGGTGCCCAGGGCACAGGCCTTACTTGCCCCACCCTAGATATGCCTCTGCCTTAAATATTACCCACTTGTGCAAAGGGAGAGGCAGTGGTTGAAGGGGCAGACTAGGGATCAAAAGAGGGGTACATGGCTATAATTCTGAGCTGTTGAAACAGTGGAAAGTGGGGGGAGCCTTTAAAAATGGGGGATGCCTCTGCTCTGGGTAATCCTCCTGCAGCCATGTCAGCCTGCCTACCACAGGCAAGATAAATGGCAGCTGCCTTCAGAATTCCATAGTGAGTGTTCAGAAACAGCAAAACAGAGGCAACAGGGGAAAGTAGACAAACCTCCCACGCCAGCTCCCCACCCCCATCATGTTAAAAATGCACAGATCTATAAGTTTGGCCAGTAAACTGCAAGGACAGTGGGAACTGGAGAAAGAAAATGTCACCCCTGGATGCATTTTGGGAGAAGCCTTCAAGTGCTCTCTAGGAAGTTCAAAATGTTTTCATTTAGCAATGCTGGGCTTCCCTGTTGCCTGATTTCACATGTGCATGTTATTTCGTTAAAAGTTAAAAGTTTGCTGAACCATGCACCAAACTGCTCTTCTGTTTTGTGGTATAGGAACCTATTCCTATTTTCTCTGTGTTATTTCTGTCTGTGGTACCCACTTTTCTGTTAAAGAAGTAATGCCTCGGAACACACCTGCTTTGTTAACTGAGTTATTCTTGTACTTCCTTTGAACATGGAGCTTCCATTTAGATATTGTATGTTTAATTTATTAACCTCTATCCAAGCTGGCCCTGGAGCTTTAGGCTCCTATCACTCACTGTACCGTTTTATGCTTAGGATTCCCTCATGAATCTGGTACTCAGGCTTCAAGGAGGCTGCTGTTTGGGACAAGCAGCTGGGTTGATCAGTGGGTTCAGTGTGGTAAGGTGTGACCACTTCTCCCTTTCACTTCTTGAATGAAAACAGTTCGGATAGAGGCCATTTCCGCACTACATTGTTATAGTGCTATTATTCCACTTCCAACACCCTGTGGAATTCTGGGGTTTGTAGTTTCCTGAGGCCAAAGAGCTCTCTGGCTGAGAATTCTAGATGCCCTTCCCTACACTCCAAACCCCAGGATTCCATAGGATGTCAAAAGTGGAATAATAGCATTATAACAGTGTAGTGAGGAAATGGCCACAGCTGTAGAAAATAAAAACAGTAAAATTTTATATATATGTAGTACAAGTTAAACATGAACTCCCTGAAGTCTTTCCACATTCCTGGCTTCCAAAACCAGATCTTACCAATTCTTCTCTTCCTACCCAGACCTCACTCTGTCTCTGACTGCCTTAACTCTTTGATGGAGAGGCCTTCCGCCCCTCTGCGTAGGTCTGCCTTCACAGTATTCCATGAGCTCTGATTGACTGGTTCTACCCAGGCCGACCCAACTTATCACTTCACACTGCCTTGTAATGGGACTCAGTTCACAATATGAACTAAAACAAAGTACATCCACCCTGCAATTCAGCATGGTATAATACTTTGAGCATTGGACTATGACTGGAGGACAGAGTTCTAATTCCTGCTGGGCCATGGAAACCCAGTGGATGGCCTTGGGCAAGTCAGACCCTCTCAGCTTCAGAGGAAAGCAAGGGCAAAGGCCTTTCTGAACAAATTCTGCCAAGAAAACCCTGTGATAGGTTTGCCTTCAGGTTGATAGAAGTTGAAAGCAACTTGAAGGCACCCAAAAACACGTCAAGGGCGTCTAACAAATTCATAATGAAAAAAGCTTCTTAAAAGAAAAACCAATTAAATGTGGTTGTCATTGTTACTGTGTGCATTCAAGTCATTTCTGACTTATGGCAAAGTGAACCTATCATGGAGTTTTCTTGGCAAGATTTCTTGGGCGGGGGGGTCCCCTTGCTTTCCTCTGAGGTTGAGAGAGTCTTATTTGCCCAAGAGCACCTAGTTGATTGCCACAACCAAGAGGGATTTGAACCTTGCTCAAGCCACTACACTGCGCTGGCTCTATGTTGTTGCTGTATGCCTACAAGTTGCTTCCAACCTATGACTACCCTAAGGCAAACTTATCACAGAGTTTTCTGGGGCTGAGAATGTATGGTGCACCCAAGGTCACCCAATGAGTCTCCATGGCTCACCCCTGATTTGAACCTTGGCCTCCAGGGTCATAGTCCAGTGCTCAAACCACCACACCATGCTGGCTCTGCAAGAAATATACTGCCATATTAAATCTTCACTACTTCAAAACAGTTAAAAATTATTTGAAACCATAATACTAATAAGGATATATACTAAAAATGGATAGGACCCTCTCCCTCCCTCCTCTCTGCTGCTTTTCAAAACACCCAAAATATTTCTGGGTAGGTGACAGACCTGGCTTCCTTCTGAAAGAAATGGATTCATGCCCAAGCTCAGCTAGGGATGGATATTTTTCAAGGATTCCCTGGCTCCAGTTTCCCTCGCAGTGCAGCCAAGGTGACTCCCAGAGCTGTAACCTGAGCCCATGGGCTGATTCTTGTTGTGACCTTAGTCTGGGTGCAGCTTCTGTCCCTAGCTCTCTGTTTAGCAGAATGCAGCAGGCCTCAGATAGACCAGAATGAGACAAAGGAGGACAAGCGAAGAGGAAAACCTGGAGATGGGATTTCTCCCAACCTTGCCCCAGATTCTGAAGCCCAACAGTCAGCTGTAAAATATGATGCTATGAGATGCCAACATCTCCACCTAACCCAGGTGACTTGATTGGATGCCATCCCAAAAACAAAGAGAAAGCTGAACCAATACAAACTACAGACTACAGTAGGTATACATCCAACCTCTCACTGTGGTTTAGCACAACCATTCTCAAAAGAGAAGGGGCATATGGTCCTCAATACAGCCCTGGTACATTTGAAGTTGGTCACAGACTGAAAACCATGAGAAGAGGTGTCTCAAATGTTTTTCGGAGGCCCTGGTAGCTGAACCAATGAAATACCCAAGCAGCAAGTTTAGTTGGAGTCATTAGTTTCCTTCCTATTTATAATATCTTTCCAACACATCATTTGAATTCAGTGCACCTAGTACATTTGTTGCTTGAGCTATACCCACATCTCAATTTAAGAGCTAAAATCCACAAAACTTGAGGCTTTTTGTGGTGTATTTCATACCCCATTGCAACCATGCAGAGTCTCTTGCACAGCCTCACTTCAGATTTAGTCGCAAATCAGACTGTACTGGTTGTACCCCTATTTGCCAGGGGGGCCCTGGAACCTTAGAAGAGCTCTTAAGGGGGCCATGGCCAAAAAACAGCTGAGAATGGCTAATAATAAAGAACCTAGTGATTTTAGCTGGGGCTACCCAGGTATGAAAGCCTGCTCAAACTATTTGGTCTATTATTTTTTTATGTTACTGATATTTTATTAGTGCCAATAATCACTGGAATAACTGTGATAATTACTCCCATGTCAATAACAGAGTGGAATGAGATGCTTTGTTAAAGGCATAATTCATTGTAAGGTCTGCTTTATTAATAAATCCAGTCATGAGTATACAATTTGAAGTCCACAAGTCCTGCAGGCTTGAACCACAGGTTGATCTCTTTCTGAGCGCTCTCCACAGAGTCACTGACTTTGTGGCAGGAGTTTACCGCATACCTTGCAGCTGTGGACAGGTCTACATAGGGACTACAAAACGCAGCATCCAAACACGACATCAAAGCACACGAAAGGCACTGCAGACTGATCCAGCCAGAAAAATCAGCACTAGCAGCACATGTTATAAACCAACCTGGACACAGAATGCTATTTGAAAGCACCGAAATTTTGGACCATTCGGATAACTAGATGTCAGACGACACAAAGAGGCCATTGAAATCCATAAACAGATGGACAATTTCAACAGGAAAGAAGAAACTCAGAAAGTAAACAAGATTTGGCTACCAGTACTGAAGAACACGAAAATCAAGACTCAGAAATATGCCAGTGAACACCACCCAGACTCAGGAAGTCTCTACAGGAAACAATACAATGGATTGCTAATGAGTACTTAAATGCACGCACAACTGTTCTTCTGCATATCCCCTGACTAACAACACAACCCTGGGGGCTACTCCACTCAACAATGGGCTATCTCACAGGCCAGCTGCATCACTAAGGCACCACAAATGTAAATCTCTCCCACCAGGGGATCACACAAGTATATATACTCCATTCTACTTCCATGTCTCCAGATCCTCTGAAGATGCCAGCCACAGATGCAGGTGAAACGTCAGGAGCAAATACCACTAGAACATGGCCTCATAGCCCAAAAAAACTCACAATAACCTGTGGATTCCAGCCGTGAAAGCCTTTGACTTTATTTCACTGCCATGAATTATACTCTTTCCCACTTGAATGCAGAAACCACCACGGATAGTGCCAGGTTTGGAATCTGCTGGGTTAGTTTCTTCCAACACGAGCCTGTCCATCTTCACAACATTGAGTCCTTCCTAAACCACATGGCTATTATAGGCTCAGGATTCATACATTTAACCAAGCCTAGAATGACCTCTCTTTCAGGTCAATGTAATGTTGTTTCAGGAGTTCTTCAGACACATGCAAAAATTTTCATAGCCACCAGACAAAAGCCTTTCTGTTCAAGCATGTGTTGATTTCAGTTACTAATCCCCACTGGACTCCATCAGGCTTGATGGCAATGAATGTGTGCTCTGTGTTTGGAGCCATTACTCCACTCAGTGAGCAGCGGGTCTCGTCTGGCCTAGATAACATGGCTGAGGTGACCATCTCCCTCAAACCCCAAACTATTGGTCTGTTATAACCTTCCCCAATAGATCGTTCTCCTGATTAGCTGCACTACAATGCCCATCAGTGGCCATGCTTGGCTGGGAACGGTCAGAGTCCTACGAGGGTTTGCAGACTGAAAATTGGAGAAGAATCTAGGCCATTTCTGCACTAGACTGTTATAGCGCTATTATTCCACTTTCAACATCCTATGAAATCCTGGAGTTTGCAGTTTCAGCCAGCCCCTCTCGAAACTGCAAACCCCAGGATTCCATAGGATGTTGAAAGTGGAACAATAGCTCTATAACAGTCTAGTGCAGAAATGGCCCTATACTTTTCACCATTGTGCAGAAGAAGATATTTCAGCAAGTTTGCTTATCACACAACCTGGTAACAAGGAACACTGGTTGAAATTCCCTGTCTTTCACATGAACATATCCTCCAACATTAGACAGATGAAAATTGGGATGCATGTGGCCAAGCAACATCAGAGTGTGGTCAATATAAGAAAACTATTAATGAGGAAGAAGCCACAAGCTGGGAGAGGCTGCAGCAGTTTGCTTTTGCCTGAGTCTGCAGGGAAGGGCAAGATTCTATCCCTTTCTCTCTCTTCCCTCTTGCTGAGTTAATTAAATGCAAACTACCTTTGCATTTTGAATTCAGTTTGCAGCAGCTGAAGCGAGCTGAGGACAAAGAGAGAAAGTGGGTGAAGGAGAGAGAAACTGGGACATTTTACAAGCAGCTGGAAAGATGGGATGACAGAGAATTAATCAGGACTATCCCTGCCTGTTTGGGACAGCTGCAGGGCATGCTACCATTAAAGGTACAGGAGCCCTCTATGTTTTTCACACTGGCAATTCTAATTCACCTTGTTAGGTAAGGCTGGTTAATAAATTGCAGATGTCAGAAAATGGAGACTAGACTCCACATGCTTACAGATGGCCCAAATTTATTCTTTACCAAGCCCAATAATTGCTTGTCTGTCTAGCCAATGGAGATAATGTATTGCAGCTCCCGAAATTTCTGCTCTTAATTTGATTTATGCCCCTGAATAAGGCCAATCAGTTTATGTCCCACTGGGTTTTTAAAGAATAAATTTGGACCATCTATAAGCACATGAAGCCTAACCTCCTTTTTCTGCTGGTTTACTATACCTGCTTTTTGGTTCCCATTCCTGCTCTTAATAAATTGCAGCCAATAAATTGAAGGCATGTTTCTCTATACCATCTCCTGCTCCATTTTATCCTTACAACAATCCTGTGAGGTAGGTTAAGCCAGGAGAGAGCACAAGAGACTGTCTGAAGGCTATCAAAAGATCCATGAAGCTTTGAACATGAGCTCTGGTTGACTTCTATGGCTATTTCTGCACTATACTCTTATAGTGCTATTATTCCACTTTCAGCATCCTATTGAATCCTGGGGTTTGCAGTTTAGGGGGTGGCCTAAACTGCAAACCCCAGGTTCTATAGGATGTTGAAAGTGGAATAATAGCACTATAAGAGTGTGGTGAGGAAATGGCCCCTAGGATTCAAGCTGCACTACCATTGCCTCTCAGGAGCCATTGAAGCCATTGCCAACCCTGGGCCTGCCGCTCTCTTTTCCCATAGCCTACCTCTAAGGGTTGCTGTAAAGAGGAGAAGGGGCTGAAATGTCTTTAAAAAATCAAAGCCACCTTGAATTCAAAAGCTTGTCTTTCCCTAAGTACATCATGGATGGAAAGAGATTTAATATGTCCCTTCTCTCCCACGTGCATTTTTAAAACCTTGTAAGTAGAAGGCAAGGAAGCCAGGGAATTTCTACCTTTTTTAATAGTCTCCCTTTCTTCCTGCAGGGAGATGTTATTTATGCAATGGAAACAGAACAACTGGGAGGGGACTCTGCTACAGAGATTTGCTTAACACAGAGGGTGACTTTTGGTGCTAAGGAAGGAGTAAGAGAGATTTTGGAGTCAGTCCAACTCAGGAACTGCAGTGATGGATACGGTTCTATACTCTAGCTTTCTCCACAGTGGGGCCCATGGGACATACGGAAGCCACAAGATCTCATTACCTCTAGGCAATATGTGTGATGGAAACTGTAGTCCTCTTCATCCAGACAGGCTACAGCTAAGTTGGGGAGGCTGTTGTATCACTTACCAGGGTATAACCACCATTGAACTCAATGGGGTTTTTCAATGGGACGTGCTTACAGGGCAGCACAGGTGAGGGAGAACAGACTTCCTCCCAAACCTGTTGCAAAATCTTCTCTTCTCTTCTCGGTTACTATCCCTCCTCGCCTAAATTTCCAAATGCAAATACAGGTATATGTATTTACTCTCTGCAGTCTAGCTGGCTGAAAGGTGACTGAGCCAGTTTGCAATGAACATGGGAATCAGATATGGCTGGAAAGAGATAAATGTGTCTATTCTCTGGACAAAACCCAACAGGAAAAACCGGTCGTGCTGGTTACAGTAACCAAAGGTCCAACTGTTGAATCATTTAGCCATTTATCCTCTACCCAGCCAGCCAGAGAGCAAGCTGGTCCCCAAAGGAGAAGCTTAAGCCTAGAAACTGTGAGAATAGTGCGTGTGCGTGTGTATACACACATCCTTCAAGTCACTTGTTGACTTGGGCCATTTCCACCCTACACTGTTATAGTGCTATCGTTCCACTTTCAACATCCTGTGGAATTCTGGGGTTTGTAGCTGACTGAGGCCAAAGAGCTCTGTGGCTGAGAATTCTAAACTGCAAACCCCAGGATTCCATAGGATGCTGAATGTGTAATAATAGCACTATAACAGTCTAGTGCGGAAATGGCTTTATGGTGACTGCATGGATTTCATAGGGTTTTCTTAGGCAAGGAATACTCAGGGTGGTTTTGCCCTTTCCTTCCTCTGAAAGTTCCTCTGAAGGAAGGAACTCTGGTCAAACTCCACCTGCAATGCTGTGTCCAGTTCTGGGCACAACAATTCAAGAAGGATACTGACAAGCTGGAATGTGTACCAAAACAGTAGAAGGCCTGAAAACCATGAAGCCCTACATGCCCCTCCCTAAACTGCAAACCCCAGGATTCCAAAGGGTGTTGAAAGTGGAATAAGAGCACTATAACAGTGTAATGCGGAAATGGCCTAAGACTTGGAAGGACAGCTATGAAGGTATATCTTCAAATGTAATTATGGATCATCAATTACCAAATTCAGAAACATCCATGCCATAGTATTTCTGATTTTTATGCATGGGTGTGAAAGCTGGACCGTGAAGAAAGCTGACAGGAAGAAAATCAACTCATTTGAAATGTGGTGCTGGAGGAGAGCTCTGCGGATAGCATGGCCTGCCAAAAAGACTAACAAATGGGTTCTAGACCAAATCAAGCCTGAAGGAGAGGTCAGGGTGGCTAAACTGAGGCTGTCATACTTTGGACATATCACAAGACATGACTCACTGAAAAAGAAAATGCAGCTTGGGCCATACCGCACTAGACTGTTAAAGTGCTATTATTCTCCTTTGGAATCCTGAGGAATCCCCAGGATTCCATAGGATGTTGACAGTGGAATAATAGCACTATAATAGTCTAGTGTGGCAATGGCCTTGATAAAGCAGAGGGCAGTAAGAAAAGAGGAAGGCCACACTAGAAATAGAATGGTTCAATCAAGCCAGCCACGACCCTGAGTTTGAAGGACTTGATCAGCACTATTGAAAACCAAGGTTCTTGGCCATCTCTCATTCTTATGGTTGACATGAGTCAAAGTTGACTTGACAGCAAACCTGTTACAGTATGGTTCTGTTTATCAGCTCTGGAGACCACAAAATGGAAGGTGCAGTTGCTCTCATATTCTGCTTGGGAGCTACCCAGAGGCAACTAGCTGGGCACAGTATGAACAGGACGTTGGGCTAGACAGGCTTGGTCTGACCTAACATGGCTGTTCTTAAACCAAGACCTCAGCAAAGTTATTTTCTTGGAAGACAAGTCCCTGAATCTCCCTAATGCCCTATTCAATGTTTGGAAGAATTCTTTATTTGGACTACAGCTGCCCACACATCCCAGCCAACATGTCTATCCAGTTGTCCAAAAAAAAAAAAAAAGGAACTTTCCTAAGTTTGGCTCATGGTGTCGGTTCTAAATGTCAAGTCAGTGATGAAAAATAAATGTTATCAATATTTCCGTCCTCCTAACCAGACTGCTTCTGTTCAAAGTTTCACCCCTTCCTTCCAGGAAGTTCTAGCTATTCTTAAATATATATTATTTTTACCGCTTTGGCTTGTGCATATGTCTATTAAAATATTTTAGTACTTCTGCAACTTCCTTATCCCCACACTTAAGACCAGGCATAGTTGGTATCCTTCATCTTGTTTCTCGGTAGCCCCATTTGTGGTTCCATTTCTGCCAGTGTTTGCCACATGAGTCCAGGATATAATTGGTATCTATATCTAGCAGGATGCAATGTAGCCAATGCAATATGATCTTGCAGTAAAAAACAAGAGAAAATACCCAGAATGTTCTTGCAAGGTTAAAAAAAGAGGAAAACTTACATTTATTGTTTCAAGAAATCCATTTTGGGATAGGAAAGGAGACAGACAAAAGAAGATTACTTAAATTTCAGTAGAAGTACCCCTAAAAGCTGGCTCTCATGTGTGGATATAGACCATCCTGAGGCAGGAGCCTTGTGGATGCCCCCTTCCCAGACAAAAGACTAACTTTTGGAGGAAAGGGGAAGTGACCTCTGCAGGAAGTAAGTAAGCAAAAAGGCTTGAAAGCCAACACAGTGTAGTGGTTTTGTTACCCTGTGAACTGGGGGTCCCGGGAGGGGCGCCCAAATAACCAAACAACAACAAGCAAAGATGGGGAAATTAACTGGAGAACTCACTTAAGCTAATGAGAGGCAGGGTAACTTAGCACGGATCTTTTAACCCTATGTCTACAGGGTCAGGTCAGTCAAGCATTCAAACAGTTTAAAATAGCAAAAATGATGTTTTATTAACAACAGACAAACATGTAAGACAACACAACCATACAGCTAACTAAGAAATAAGAAATAAGAGTTTCCGGGGGAAATGGGTGATACGACACTTTTCTCGTAGTCCTGAAGAAGCTGAAGATGGTAGTGAAAGAACTCAGCGTGGTGGCCAAGGGGAGTTCACTCGACAGAGCGGCAGCAAGGCTGGATGGAAGTCCGGAGCGATCCGAGGAAGCTCTCGGAGCTTGGAGATTTTATGGAGGAAAATATGACCGTGGGCTAGTCTGCACTTGGGAGAGAACAATGAGGTTTGGGTGCGAGACAATGTCTCCGAAAGGTCGGAATTTAACATGATTAAGTTTGAATTGACAAAGGAATGACCAGTATGCAGATGCAGCGTGCCTGGGCGGTGGAGTGTCCAGCTCGCCAGGGTGCCCGCTCGGGGTAGGGGGCTCTTTGTATCAGCGTGCATCCTTAATGAAGTGTTTGTTTCGAGAGGTCTCCTAAAGCAAGATCTGGCTGTGTCTGGCTTGCTTAGGTGTAAACAGAAATGATTCAGCACTTAATAGCCATGCCTAGCTCCGTGCTTGTTCGGGGGCCTCACAAACACTTGGCTGAGGGTGGCAAATCAAGACCGAATTGTGATATCAAAGTGATATCTAATGTCTACCGAAGCCAGGCCAGTTCACGGTGATATCAGTTTGAGTGCTGGACTATGACCCTGGACAGCAGGATTCGGTTCCCCACTTGGCCATGGAAACCCACTGGGTGACCTCAGGCAAATCACGCACTCTCAGCCTCAGAAGACCCCATGCCACTTAAGGCATTTCTGCCTTACACCATGATAGTGCTATTATTCCACTTTCAACATGTTATGGAAACCTGAGGTTTGTAGTTTAGAGAGGGGCATTGAGAATCTCAGCCAGAGAGCCCTTTGGCTTCAGTAAACCACAAACCCCAGGATTCCACAGGATGTGGAAAGTGGAATAATAGCACTATAACAGTGTAGTGCAGAAATGTCCTGAGAATCACCATAAGTTGAGAATGACCTGAAGGTACACAACTACAACATACATCAAAGAAAATAACAGAGAGGTGAAACAAAAGGGTCTCTCACTAATCACTTTATATGAACATTGATGCCTCTTTGCTTCCAGCACTGAGCTCACTGATAGACAGAACACCAAGGGACAGCTTGTGGGACACAGTCTGAAGACATATCCAAACTGAGCATCCCCACAGTGGTGCCCAACATAGCAAGATAAGAATTATCCCGTTGGATTGTCAGTTTTAAGGCCAGGATGGGCAGTTGAAGCCCTACAGCAGTTCTTGGACTGCATCTCATTATCCATAGCCAGTATAGGCAAGGCTGAGGAACACTGGGAGCTACAATAACAGCTGGAGGGCTTTAGGGACCTATCCCTGTTTAGAGCATCTGAGCAACGTCTGCCATGTTTCCGGGGATGCAGAGAGATTGAGTCAAAGTAATCTTCACAGTGCAGTTCTTGGAAAGGTAACCTTTAACCGCGTATTTGAGGAAAGCGATTCACAGTAGGCTGCTGGCTGTTAAATGTGTTATTTTTTTGCTGTGAAAGTGTGCTAAAATCTTTGTGGCATGTGATACAACTTTTATAACAGCACCAGTGTGGTGCAAATTGGATAGTGTCAAGCAGGGATATTTCCTAAAAGCTGCAAGCCTCTACACGATCCGTTCCCAACAAGGCATCCCCCATATATGCTGAACTACAACTCCTAGCTGGTGTGGCCAGTGGCCACGGTTTCTAGGAGTGATGGGATCTCTAGTCTGAAGGGGAGCAGTTGTCATGTTTATTTCCCAGGAAAGTATTCTTGAGCGTCTTCAGCCCCATATCCTCTCTGTGAACCACACAGGGAGGTTTTCTCAGAACCAGAAGTGATGTGATGTCACTTCCTGTTTTGGTTCCTGCCTATTTGGTGGCTTGGGAGGGGCTTGTGGGAACTACTCAGCTCCTGTACCTTTTTAAAAATTATTATATATACAAAACTTTAAAAAAAAGAACAAAAGAAAGAAAGACAATTACTAACATACAAACATCCATTCATACGTATTTCCAATTCAATCTCCTGACTTCCCACTGGATTGCCGTTACACATTTTTTACTTATTATACGTTATTAGCATATATACCTGGTGTTGCCCGGGCTTTTATTTTCTCATAGGAAATACCTTAGGAATTACCTTACCTTACGAATTAGATATGGTTGAAATAAACAGATTTCAGATCCTGTGTCTCTAATTCCTCAATCTGTCTTGTCCAGTGCCTGTAACTTTTCCCCGTATGCCCCAATCCAATCTGTATTCAGAGTTGTTAACATACAGAGGTTGGGTTCCTGAGGGAATACGCTGCCCTCCTCCTTGCTGCTAGGCCTCATCTCCACAGCAATTGGCCTGAGGCCCAAGAGCTCTCTGGCTGAAAATTCTAAAGGCCCCTCCTTGAACTGCCAACCCCAGGATTCCATAGAATCTTCACAGCCAGCCAATCATAGGAGCTCTTCTCGCCTGATACAGCCAATCGTATGAGGTCTTCGCTTGCCTGACGCAGACAAACTCACAAACTTACAAACTTTGGTTTTTATATAGTAGATGAGGATCTATTCTCTTAAAAGATAACTTATCAACAGGATTTTACTTAACATGTACAAAGATTCTAACTAATTTTATATATCATATATAACCTTAATAAAACTGTTTGAGAATTTAATGTTGCTCCTAATCTCCCACATCTTCAATCAGCAAAGCTCGCTATTGCCAAATTCCTCCATCTACTTCTAAAATCGGTAATAATCGGTTCCCATTCTTTTAACAAATCCACCAAGAGAGCACCGTCTTATTAAAGCTGTTAGGGTATCCATTAGTGCCACATCATACAATTTGATTTCCCAATTTCATCATTTGGGGGTTCTGTTTTCTCCCGCAAACTTTAGCATGGTTAATTCTTGCAACAGCTGTCATATAAAACAAAATTTCTCCATATTTCTGCTCTAATTCCTGTTCAGGCATAGCCAAGGGATACATTTGCGACATCAGTGGTTGTGCAGAAGAGAATTTCAGCAGGTGCTGCTTGTCACCTGGCCGCGTCACAAGCGGCACCTGCTGAAGTGCCTTCTTCCACACAACCATTAAAGGTTCACAAACCCTCTCCAGTCTGGCAACCATACTTCCAAGGGGAGAAAGAAGCAAAACTGACATATTGGATGGTGTCTTTTAGGCCATTTCTGCACGGCACTGTTATTATAACACTTTCAACCTCCTATGGAATCCTGGGATCTGCAGTTTACGGAGAAGCACTTAGAATTCTCAGCCAGACAGCTTTTGTCCTCAATAAACTTCAAACCCCAGAATTCCACAAGCTGTCGAAAGTGGAATAATAGCACTATAACAGTGTAGTGCAGAAATGGTTTGGGGTTATTTTGGTGTTTAAAAAATGCCCTGTGTTTAAAATGTGGGCTTTAAATTGAGGGTGTCCAGGAACCTACAAAAACCATGGGCCATTTCCGCACTAGTCTGTTATAGCGCGATGATTCCACTTTCAACATCCTCTGGAATCCTGGGGTTTGCAGTTTCGGGAGGGGCCGGCCGGCCCTTCCCTAAACTGCAAACCCCAGGATTCTAGAGGATGTTGAAAGTGGAATCATCGCGCTATAACAGACTAGTGCGGACATGGCCTTGGTTGAGGCCACATGCAGCGTGTGGGTCACTCTTTCTCCACCCTAGTATAAGCAATGTTGAAATAAATAGGGCTTACTTCTGAGTAAGCATGCATCGGGTCAGGCTGAGGAAAGGGCCACAATCCATTAGCACAGACTGAACAAGCATGTGGTTTTTTATTCACTGATCTTTGCTCTAGGTTGTTTTGTCTTCCCTTTTAAAAACTTATTAGCCTTCCCTTCAGGAAGTTTAAAACAGTTTCCAGTCAGCCTCTAGCGATTACCAGGCAAGGATCCGCTTAGTGCTAACATCAGAACAACATTGTGTAGCCTTAGACCTTCCCCAGAGGAGCTCTTTTTAGTTTTATTGATTCAGTGGTGCTTTCAATCTGCCTGCACCATATATTATTGCATTGGACGGTGGCTTTTGTCTGACACAACGCATTCTTAAAGTCATAGTCACCACCGATGGGGGAAGAGGCATGATCTATGGGGTACAGCAAGACTGGGTGATGGATGCCTGAGACGGCAGGATGCGGCAATTTCAGACTGCAGATGGGCAATGCTGTGGTTAAATTTATCACCCATGTCAAGTGAAAAAGAGGAAGAAAACCGCCTTCAAAGGCTTTTTTTTAAAAACTCTGCAAAGAGAAGGTTTTCTGGCTATGACTGTTCCTTGCAGTGCTAGTTTTCTCCTTGCAAGGAAATTTATATTAAGGGAAGGTAAAATTCAAAAAAACATGATTTGCTACACTTCATGTCTGTTTCATTTGCTCCACTTTACTCCATTTGTTCCACTTCATCCAGAATCAGTCTTCTGCCATAGAAGGAGCCTAATTCATCTGCTGAGATCTTCCCATTCAGCTCAGAAAATGAGATGATAGATTTTTGAGGTGTAAGAATAGACCGGGACCAGCTCAGGACCAAGACAGAACCCAGACCCACTTCTGGGGACCACAGTTCAGAAGGATAGTGACAAGCCGGAATGTGTCCACAGGAGGGTGACCAAAATGGTCAAAGGCCTGAAAAACATGCCCTAAGAGGAGAGGCTTAGGGAGCTGGGTATGTTTAGCCTGGAGAAGAGAAGGTTAAGAGGCGATATGATAGCTATGTTTAAATATCTGAAGAGATATCATATGGAGGATGGAGCAAGCTTGTTTTCTACTGCTCCAGAGACTAGCACATGGAACAATGGCTTCAAACATCAGGGAAAGAGATTCTACCAAAACAGTAGGAAGAACCTCCTGATGGTAAGACAGTGGAATGCACTGCCTCAGGGTGTGGTGGAATCTCCTTTTTGGAGGTTTTTCAACAGAAGCTGGATGACCCTTTGTCAGGAGGGCTTTGATGGTGTCTTCCTGCGCGGCAGAGGGTTGGATTCAACGGCCCTTGTGATGTCTATGATTCTATGACCACAAAAACACTAATAAGTAGTACAATTTTTCTTATCTTCTTCCTAAGCGAAACAAAGGTTGCAATTCTATTCTTTATTTTGCTCACAATATAAGCAAAGGTTGTTTGTTTTTTTTAAAAAAAGAGCATCTTCTCTGTATGTGTATGTGCCACAAGCCGCCTGTTAACTCCTGAATTTCACAGGTTTTGTTAGGCAAGGAATATTCAGAAGTGGTTGATCACTGCTTTTCTCTGATATATAACCTTCAGCACCTGATAGTCCACGGCAATCCAAGTACAGACCAGGCTTGCTGCTGTTTAGTATCCAAGATCAGACATGACCTGGTGCCTTGAGGATATTTAGGTATTTCCAGTTCCTGCATATGGTTGTAAAAGCTGGACAGTTAGAAAGAGAATTAACTTATTTGAAATGTGATGTTGGAAGAGAGTTCTCTGGAGACGCAGACTGCCAAAAAGACAAATCAATGGGTCCTAGGCCAAATCAAGCCTGAACTCTCCCTACAGGATGAATAAATTGAGACCCTCATACTTTAGGCATATCACGAGAAGGCAGGTCTCATTAGAAAAGACAAGGAGAGGAGGAAGGCCCCATTACAGGTGGAGAGACTCCACCGAGGAAGCCACAGCCCTGAGTCTGCAAGACCTGAGCAGGGCTGGTGATGACAGAGGGTCTTTCTGCACCACACTGTTACAGTGCTATAACTCCAAGGCCCTTCCCTAAACTGTAGACACCGAGATTCCATAGAAGGTTGAAAGTGGAATAATAGCACTATAACAGTTCGTGCGGAAATGGCCTTAGACTTAGAGCAACCCTATGAAGGAGAGAAGATTCCCTTGGCCTTACTGCACTACGCTGGGGTTAGTAGTTTCCTGAGGCCCAAGAGCTCTCCGGCTGAGAATCCTAAGCGTCCCTCCCTACACTGCAAACCCCCGGATTCCAGAGGGTCTTGAAAGTGGAGCGCTAGCACTATAACAGTGTAGTGCAGAAGGGCCCAGAGACACCTCTCTCATGCACAGTGTCACCCTGAGTCTAAGGCTGTTTCCACACTACCCTGTTGTAGCGCTCTTATTCCACTTTCAGCCTCCTATGGAATTCTGGGGTTTGTCCTTTCTTGAGGCCCAAGAGCTCTCTGGCTGAGAATCCTAAAGGCCCCTCCCTCAACTGCAAACCCCCGGATTCCACAGGCAGCTGAAAGCGGAATAATGGCCCTATCACAGTGTAGTGCGGAAAAGGCCCTAAGTCAGCTTGACGGCAACGGACAAAACCAATTCATCAGGGCAAGACTGGTCAAGTCGGCCAAAAGTGGGCCTTGGCGGTCTAGACGCCCCCCAAAAAAATTTATTCCAGGGTCGCTCCAGAGACCATTCCCGCCGGGCTCTTCCTCGCTGCCGCCGCCCCGCTTCCCTCCGGGAGGATGGGGAGAGGCGGGGAGGAGGGAGCGCTTCCTCGGCGCAAAGGCGCAGCGATGCTCCGCGCTCCCCTCCGCCCCCTCCCCTCCCTCCGGTCCCTCCAAAGCGAAAGTCCGTCCCCCGGCTCGGCGGTGTCGCCGTGACGACGCCCGGGCCGAGGTCCCGCCTCCGCCTCCGCCCTGCCTGCCTGCCTGCCTGCCTGCCTGCCTGCCTCCCGCGCGCCCGCCCGGGTCCGGTGCCAGGGCGTCCTTCCCGCCGGCCGGTCCCCTCGCGGCCTCCCCTCTCCCTCCCGCTCCGTCTCCGTCTCCTCGCCCGCCCCGGGCGAGGGGGCTTCGGCCTCGGGGCGCAGTCCCAGGCTGGGAGCAGGGCAGCCTGGAAGGGGGGTCCGGCCATGGAGGGGGGCGGCGGCGGCGGAGACGCCGGCGGCGGCGGGGGGGCGGCGGCGAGAGAGCTCCAGCCGGGGGCCCCCGAAGGAGGAGGAGGAGGAGGAGGAGGAGAAGGGGGAGAGGAAGCGGGAGGCTGACGAGCCCCCGGCCAGCGAGCCCAACCCCTTCGTCCACGAGCTGCGGCTGACCCGCCTGCAGCGCGCCAAGGTGAGGGGGACCCCGAGGGCGCGCGAGGGGGGCGCCGTCGTCGTCCCGGCGTTTCTCGTGGGAGGCTTCGTGGGAAGGGAGTTTCTTTGAGGAGCGGGAAGCGTGGGGGGGGCCGCAGAGGGCTGAAGGGCGACCGAGGGGGGAACCTTCGGTGGGGTCGGTGCGCCTCTGAGGACCCAAATTCCCTCAGCCGCCGTCCCCGCGCCCTGCCTTTCCCTCAGCGGGGCACAGCGGGGCTTCAGGGTCTCCTGGAGAGGCCAGCGGGGGCTTGGGGGAGGGGTCGGCGGGGCTGCGGGGCACCGGCGCCCATCCGGGGTTCCGGCCGCCCCGCAGCGTGCTCCCGCGTCCCGCCCGAGAGGCAAAGCCGCGCCCGGGAGGGGGAGGATGTCCGTGGGGTTCCTTCTTGAAGCCCCCCCGGCCCTGGCGCCTCTCGGTGAGGATTGCTTCCTTCCCGGGGGGCGTGTGGGGAAGGGGAAAGAGTCGTTCCCCTTGCTGCGGGGTTCCCGTCAGCAACGGAGAGGGCTGTGCAGGTTGCTCGTCGGTTTCCGTTCCGCATTAATAGGGGCTGAGGCGGGAAGGAGGGCTGGAAAGGGTTCTAGGAAGTGAAAGATGGTGTTGCGGGGTGGCATCTGTGATATAACGGGCGTTTAGCTTAGAGGCCGAGCTCTTCGTGTCGGGGGGGGAGCTCTATATCCCAGACTTTTGGAGGAGCAGTTGGGGTCCAGTGAGAGTTTCCAGCATTAGCTTCCTCATAAAGCCTCCGTTATGGCACTGAGGAGACTCAAGGGGCATTTTCTTGGGAGGAAGGAGGAGTTGGTCCCTATAAATCCTATATTGGCCCCATAAGCCCGATGCTGGTAGGTCTGGTCCAGACGAGGCATTATCTGACCAGAGGACTGTGAGGTGCGTTTGGGAAAGCAAAAGCAAGGGACAGTGGGGTTGCTAGCTTATAGGATTCCTGGTTTGGGATCTTTCTGGCTAGGCTTTTAATTGGTTTTATACCTTTGTGTGTATGTTAGATTGATGCATCCTTGGACCATAATAAAGATTGCATGCTTCCTTGCTAGATGGTGTCAGAGTGAGGTGCAAGGTGATGGGCTGCTGTTATAAATTTGAGGCCTTCCTCAGAGTTATAGGGACAGAGTGAGGTTGGTAGGGGCCGCTGAAGTGTATTATGGGTGATTATGCAGTCCTTAGCGGTCCTTTCCTTAAGGGTCAGGATTTTCTGCAAGGCAGGATGAAAAAAAAAATGTATAAACCACAACCCAGGATCAAGACAGATCTTGGTTGCCTCTAGGGGAGAATGTAAGATGCCTGAATTTGGGGGGAAAGGCTCCCTATAGGGGACGGTGTTGAGAAGGTGGGCTAGCCCTCAGTTTCCTTTGGAGTTGGGGGGAGGGAGGGGGAGAAGTAAGGCTAATGACTCCTTTCTGCTGCTTTTGCTTTAGCCATGCGGCAGTGCTGGAGGGAGGCGGAGGGGAGGAGGAAGCAGACGGTTAAAAATGGCAGAGGCCATTCAAACCAGGGCTGCTGTATGTGTGTTTCCAGGTCCTGCACTTAGGTTCCTGTTTAGAGTCCCATGGGAAGTGGAAGTCTGATGGTTAGAGTGAGATTTAAAAAAACAAAACTAGCCAAGCAGCTCACTAAAGATCAGCTTCTGCTAGCAGCCCTTTTGCTGTTTGCCTCCTTCCTCGCTTCTGTGTTTGGTCTTGCAGTTGTTAGGTTCCTCCTCTCCCTGGCAACCAGCACAGAAGCAGGCAGGCTTTCTTCTCCTGCATCCTGCCTTGTGTCCTTTATTCAGTCTTGACCCCAAAGCATCTCCTTTCCTGATCACCACCTCCCCTCATCAAGGAAATAATGGTTCTGAGTTTTCAAGATCTTAAGAGGGCTGATAATAACAAGGTGTTCTATAGGTCTCTGCTTCATAGGTTTGCCAGAAGTCTAAGCTGACTTGACAGCAGTTAGCAACAAATACTCCCTGTTACCTTGTCCTGCCATAGCTGTGTTATCCTATTGCACAGTTGTCCTACCTTCAGCCTTGCAGCCAGCTTAATAATATGTACAGTCATCCCTCCACATTTGTGGGTTTCACTTTCACAGATTATATTATTTGCAAGTTTCTCTAACCCCTGCCTTCTGCCTCAAGAACTTCTTTTCCAGGGGAACTTTCCCTCTTGATGGCTCTGATCAGGCTGTGTGACCCTTTAATAATCCACCTCTGGTCATCTTCCTACTCCACCAGCAGCCACCTCCTGGCCACCAAAGGATGGCTCACAGCCTAATTTCTCAGCACCAGAAACCCTCTCTTGATCCCCCACACACACCCAAGGAAGGAGTATGGAGAAAGAAGAAGCATAGGACCACCAGGCCAAACCACCCCTTTCCCCCTCCTTTCTCTGACCTGGTTTGGACCCTGGGTACCTATTCTTCCCACCATACCTTGGCTCCTTCCTAGAAGCACACCCACACATTTTGATATTTGTGATTTTTCCACTTTTATGGGAGTCCTGCACCCCTAACCCTAGCAAATGTGGAGGGCCAAGTGTGTTCCTCTTTGTGCTTGGCTGCTGGGTGGATTTAAACTGGTTGCTCAGTCCTCTCATTGCTGAGAGATGGGACTTTGGATGCATTACTGAATCCCATGCTGGAAATAAGGCAGGATATAAAATAAATAAGTCATATTCAAATGACAATCCCCAACTTTGGTGACCATCCCCTTCTTGAAATCACCAGGTCCCTTCTGATTTGGGATAGTGATCAGGTTCAGATTTGTTTGCTACTTGAATGGCAGACCACCAAGGAATACCAGGGATGTCCAAGTAGGGATAGGAAATAACCTTGCTTAAAACCCTGCACTGGGTGATGTGGGCTGGCGGTGTGACTCAATATAAGGCACGCACTTTCCACCTGGATTTTTACGTTTCAGATCTTTTCTACTTTAGCTTAAGAGCTGAGGGTGAGGAAAGACTGAGAAAGCATAGCATTGTGGTTCTCAAACTTTAGTCCTCTAGATGTTTTGGACTTTAATGCCTAGAGGTCCCGCCAGCTTGGCCAACAGTCAGGAATTCTGGGAGCTGCAGTGAAAAACATCCAGAGGATCAAAGATTGGGGACTGCTAGACCAATATCTGTGTGAATAACTATTTGAAAAGAATGGAAGGAAAAATTCCTTCCACAACATGCTTGCAAAACTAGGAGGAGGGGGGATAGACTGGAAACAGCAAAAGAAGGGGAGGAAGGTTTATTTATTTGTTACATTTATATCCCACGTATCTTTCAGTGAGCTTAAGCAGCATATATGGTGCTCCTTCTCTTTACTTTATCCTCCCAACAGCCCTTTGAGGTAGGTTGCCCAAGGTCATCCAGTTAGGTTCATGGCTCAGAACAGAATAGAAGCTGCATTTTTTTTTTAACAAGTCCTGGTTCAACACTGGGCTCTATGTTGCACTGGTAAGAGGTTTAGGAGGTTATAAGAAAAAAAAATGGAGAAAGATATATGAGGAACATTTTGATGGAAGTAAGAATACATATTCCTTAAATATCCCCCTCTCTTTTCCCCTCTCTCTTTCATTGTTACTAAATTCAAAATTAAGTAAAGAAATGTGCAATGCGATGCTATGTATTTCCTAGTTAACCTCCAGCCAGTTATCAGAGTACATGTTAAAATGACAAACGTACATATGTTAAGCGTTACATAAGGTTCTGGTTTTGAACTACTACTTCTAGTATCCCCCACACTGACTTGCTAGGAGATTGTGGGATCTGTAGTCAAAAAAGGAGAACTTTTCCAAACTCTGATTCTAACTTTATGCACATAATGCCTGTTACTGAGCGATTCTCAGGGAGCCTGTGGTCATACGAGCGAGCATGGTGTAGCAATTCAACTAGGACTATGGAAAACTGGGTTTTGAATCTCTGCTGAGCCCCAGAAACGCAATAGGAGACCTTGGAAAGAATAAATCTTGCCATGTAAAGCCTGTGATAAGGTCATCATAAGTCTGAAAGCCAGCATGGTGTGGTGGTTTGAATATTAAAATGTCAGGAGGCTGGGATTCATATCCGTGCTCAGCCCTGGAAACCCCGTGGGTGACCTTGGGCAAGTCACTCTCTCTCAGTCTCAGAAAAAGGCAGTGGCAAATTCCTTCTCAACCAATCTTGCCATGAAAGCCCAAGGATAGGATTGTCACATGTTGCAGTTGCCTGGAACAAGAACAACTCGAACAAGAACAACAGCAAGATAGGGTCATGCCGATTGCACAGTGGATGCATCTATGCAGCGTACAGCAGCAGCAGTAAAATGAAAGGCAAATTCAGCGCTGGGGATTATTAGGCGAGGGATTGAAAATAATGTGGATAGTATTGTAATGCGTTTATATAAATGTGTGGTGCAGCCACATCTGGAATGCTGTATACAGTTCTGGTTGTAGAGCTGAACCGGACATGCAGAAAGGGGCAGCCAAAAATGGTAAAGGGAGGAAACCATCCTTCCCTCCTTCCTTCAAGGAAAGAAAATACCCCCAAAGGAATAGCGGAAACATGAGAGAAATTTATAATATTATCCAAGCATAGCTATGTTAAGAGAGCCAGAGTGGCATAATGGTTTGAGCATTGGCCAGAACCCTGGAGACCAGAGTTCAATTCCCCACTCAGCCATAGAAACCCACTGGGTGATCTTGGTTGTGTCACACACTCTCAGCCCCAGAAAACCCCATAATAGGTTCACCTGAGGGTTGTCATAAGTCAGATACTACTTGAAGATGCACAACAAGAAGTTATGTTACCTCTTTCTAAATTATAACTCCCATAATCTATCAGTCAGCATGAGCAGGATTCTGGGAACAAAAAGGAGGCCTTTCCCATTTTTACACAAGGAATGGGTTACAAGTCAACTAGAAAATAAAATGCCTAGCCACAAGTCCATAAGACTGCTTTTTCCATGCAAGGAGGATGAACAAATTTTCTCCTGAAATACTGGAACACAGGGTCACCCAGGGAGACTGAAGTGCAGCAGATTCAGCACATCATATTGAATAGTTCTTTTTTTTTTCAAATTGTAATACCCTGCCTTTCCCACAGTGAGCTCAAGGTAACATATATGGCTCTTCTCCTATTTCAACCTCACAACAACCCTGGGAAGTAGGTTAGGCAGTGAGAGAGTGATTCTCCCAAGGTCAAGCAGTAAATTCCATGGTGAATGATCTATCTGTATGTCTCAAGTCTTGGTCCCCGATGCTATTTTTGTGATTAATGGCCTTGAGATGCGCTGTTTAAAAAGCAATGATGTTGAATCGACACAGAAGACAGGCAGGGGTTGTTAGCTAATGGACTCTCTACATTCAGGGACAGTCTTTTTCCAAATGTCAGCTGCAACCAAGAAAAATAATAGCTGAGGGCTGCCATTGTCCTACCTTGCTTGTGAATTTCCTGGAAATTACAGCTTACAGAAGCCTTCCACTAGCACAGTTAGTGGCTGTACTGTCTGGGTGGCTCTGGGAGTTTTAATCCAAAAAAGGTTATGTTTTCCAAAATCTGTGCTGGGCTAGATGGACTGATCCATGGGTGTACTTTGCCCCCACCATAAGAATTTCTGCCCTCCCTATGAAATTTGCCTTAAGTCCTCAAATTTCTACTATTGCAATAACTTGCAATTTCACTTAAGCATATAAAAATAGAAATTTTGTTTAGGTTTCCAAAGAAAAGGGGCAGGCAGAGTTACCAAGGCAAGGAAACACAACAAACATGAGAGAGGCCAGTCATTTTCAAAGTCTCACTCTCTGCAGATCTAGAAATTTGGAGACTACAGAGTTAACACAGTGTAATGATTTAAGTATTGGATTACCACCCTGGAGACCAAGGTTTGATTCTCTACTGGGTCATGAAAACCCCCAAGATGACCTTGGGCAGTGTCAAACACTCTCAGTCTCAGAAAACCACATGGTAAGTTCAGCCTTAAGGTAAGTCAGAAAAGACTTGAAAGCACACAACAACAACAACAGCAGAGGAGACTTCAGTGGAGGGGGGCAATACTGTTATTTGGAGGAGCAGTTCCCTCACACACCTGGCCTGATCCAGTAGTTATCCCCATCTTCCTCTGTTTTAGAACAATTAAAGTGCATGAAAGTCAAAAGCAAAAACAATTACATTTTTAATGCCCTAGGAACTATTGCATTTGCTTACCCCCCCTCCGTCTCATCCCAAGAGCTTGTGACATGGTTTAATTTCCAAACTGAGTAGATGCCAGGGCTTAGATCTCCTTGGAAAGCGGAATAATGTGACCTCCCTCAAAAAGCAGTATTTTAATCCTCAAATCTGCCAGGCCTGATTCTGGATGCCACTGAGCAATGAAGAGCTGCAGGGTGGATTGCTTTAGATCGATAATTTTAGATCATGATTCAGATCACTTAGGATGGAAGGGAGAGCGGAGGAAGAGGATTCAAATCAAGTTTCCCATCTGTGCATCATGTATCTCCAGCAAATAAATAATGCATACTAATTGGTTAATCTAAGCATGAAAAGAGGTTAATGTATAACTTGATGTGTAAAAAAAAAACCTGGTGTGGCTACTTGCTGTTTCATTTCTCTTATACTGAATCATTTCTTTGCATTGTACCAAATTCCTGGTCCCGCCTGAGAAAGGAAAGGCCAATTCTCTAAACCTCAAAAGATTTTTACTGTTTGACTTTGACAATGAAAGACTTGGAAGTGAGGGCAGAGCTGTTGATTTGTTTCAAAAGACGGAAAGGACATGCCCTTGTTTGCTGAAGGAGAGTAAATATCTGTGGTTTGAGAACTGAGGAAACTGAAGAAAAGAGAAAGGAGAAAGAAGATTAAAAATAGGATCTCAGATGCCTGAGGTGATAATATGCCTCTTAGGGTAGCTACTTACACAGCCAAAACCAGAGTTTGGAAATGTTATTTTTTAAAACTGCAGTTGACAATCAGCATGGTATAGTAGCAACAAATAACAACAAATTACACTAAGTTAAGGAACAGCATAGAAGGAGAATTTTGAGGAGCTCCTCCTTCCCTTTACAGCCTTTCTTGTTATAGTTTTATGCCTTTATGTCAGCCTTGACTTATAGCTTTCAGGAATGTGGGTTGCCTAAAGCCACCCAGTGGGTTTCCATGGCTGAGTATGGATTCCAACCCTGTTACCCCAGAATGCTCTTGCAGCCCCCAAAATGTTCAGGAGATGCTGTCCTCCAGAGAGGTTTTTGAAAGAATAATAGATATCTGTAAGGGGGTTTGGGGAGGACGGGATGGAAAAACCTTCTGTTCCCTGAACGTCCTTATGTTAAAAGGCAACCCAACTTCTCTCTGAGTTCAAGCATTATTGAATCTGGCACAAGAAAACCCCTTGTTATTGTGGGTTGGAGATGGAAGGCTGGAGACTCCAGTGTCATTATGAAGAATATACCAGATGTACTGGGTCAAGCCAAAGCTCTGTCCAGCATTCTGTTTCCACAGTGGACAACTTTGTGGCCCAATAGGAAGCCCATGAGTGGGACATGAATGCAGTAGCACCCACCCACCCCCATTCATGCTTCCCAACAACTGGAACTGAGAGGTATTCAAGTTATTATGGGTTTCAGTTTAGAGAGGACACCCCTCCATATGAAAGCATTTGCTGTTTGAAGGGCTTTCTGGTCTAAGCCTGGTTTAAAGATGTAGACTCCTATGGAGGGAGAGTAGCCAAAGACCCAGAGTTGCCTGCAAGCAAAATTATAAGGCACCTGGGTCATCTAGTTGCAGCCTTCCCCCACAATATGCATAGATCTATTTAAATGGAGGCAATCATTTCTAAAATGGCACCTGTCCACAGACATGGACATATACAAACATAAAGCAAGTCAGTATCCTGGCTGGTCCACTCTCTTTTTAGGTCATGCAATTCTTTCTTTCTTTCTTTCTTTCTTTCTTTCTTTCTTTCTTTCTTTCTTTCTTTCTTTCTTTCTTTCTTATTATTTATTTTCTATCTCACTTTTCTCTTTGTGCAGGATACAAGGTAGCCCCTTTTGGGCCGGACCCCAGAAAAGTCACTTTTTTGCATGACTATAGCTCCCAGTGGCCATGCTGCATGGGAGACTATGGGGAATGCAGTTTTGCTATTGTTGTATGCCTTCAAGCGATTTCTGACTTATGAGGACCCTAAGGCAAACCTGTGTCCCCTTGCCAAAAAGAGATTTGTGCACGTGGAAGTCAGTAACTCTGCTTCCCAGAAGCAGGGGATCACAAAGCACTGTCCAAAAAGAGACTTGTTCACATGGAATCCAATAACTCTGCTTCTGTAGAGCAGGTAACCCAGATGCCTTACTGACTACCACGTGCACAACTCCTTTACATCCTTTTTTACATGCCCCCAAGTTTTACCCGTGCTTACCCTTGAGTAATAGCAAATTCCATAGTTTTGGGCCCAAAACCTGTCTGCAACTTATCCATGAGGTTGACTTATAGTCAAGTATATATGGTAGATGCTTATCCAGTAATCAGTGGTAAGTTTGTGTCTCCTACTATCCAACGTGGGATGTTTTCGGTTAAGATAGTGATAAGGATCCATGTTGGTAGATTTAGTGTTCCTGTTTACTCTCACCTCACTGATGGCATTGTCTCCCTGTTGCTTGCCCCAAGTGCGCAGATAATAATCTGCTAGCTGAGATACCACTCAATGCTTCTGACAAAATGGAGCACAAAAGCTTATTCTGACTGAAACTTGTTTCTCTTAAAGGTCACTCAGGCTTTTTGCTGGTTTGGCTGCAACTAAGTACCTTTAGCATCCTCAGCGGAAAATACCTTATCTTAGGGTCCAAGCCATATTTCCTGTAGTTCTTTATCTGTTAAGCTCTCATTCTGTGTAGCTTGGTGTGGGTGTAGCATTTCCTGGTTTGACAAACCATTATTTAGCAACTAGGAGTCACCTCTTCCTTTATTCTCACTTTACCTTCTTGTCGCCTAGCTGCTGGTCCTCATTGGCTTAAACTGCAGTTCCCTGTTCTGCACAAAAAGGAGGAACCCTTGTTTATGGGTAGGTTCACAGAGGTGTCATAAAGCCTCACTGAACTCAACAGAACGTATTTCTGGTTGGCATGTAAAGGATTGCACCGTGATTATATTAATCAGGATTCAAAAGCACAGTGCTGGTACAAGAACAAGGTCTACATACTCCGCTGGATCTAGATCCTAGCCTGGCCTTAAATATGTACCAATCCCTTGGGTTCTATGGGACCAGTTGTACATGAACACTGCAAACACAATCGCAATGGCTTAAAATTTAATCCAATTTTTAAATATAATGGAAACAATGCAACTTACTATTTACAGAAACCATACAGTTCCCCAAAGTTCCATGAACCCAACAAAGCACCAGTGCAGAATTTGTTGTAGAAATCTTTCCTGTTGTGGTTATAGTAGGCAGACTTCAGATGCTAAATGAAAATACAGCATAGATATGAACAAATAATACAAAGTCCAGTATAGGGACTTTACCTTTGCCTTCGCAGCTCAATCCATAAATCAAAAATTATATGACCTAACTGAAGGTGACAAGGGCACAGTTCTTATACAACTCTTCTCCCCTCCAACTTTGTTTCTAAACTGAATTAAGTACAGCCCCTTCCTCAGGGTTTCCCTCGGTCCTTGGCCAAACCAATCATTATTGTTGTTGTGTGCCTTCAAGTTCTTTCTGAGTTACGGTGAACCTAAGGTGAACCTTCCATAGGTTTTTCTTGGCAAAATTTGTTCAGAGTGGGTTTGACTTTCTCTGAGGCTGAGAGAGTGTGACTTGTCCAGGGTCACCCAGTGGGTTTCCATGGCCCAGCAGAGATTTAAACCTTGGTTGTCAGAGTTGTAGTTCAATGCTTAAACCACTACACCATGCTGGCTGTCAATCATGCATGCCCAAAGAGGAACCTGGACCCTCAAGTTAAAAATCTGATGCTCTATTGACTGAGCTATCCCCATCACTTGGCCAAACCAATAATTCGTAGGGTTTACAAATACAAACCTGCTTTTAATCTGTAGGCTGAAATCCAGCTTTGTAGAAGACTGAAATGGAGGTTGAACGTTCCACCTGTTCCACCTGACTTAGCTGTGTATTTTTTGCACTGAAAAGAGTTAGACTTGATGATCACTAGTGCAACTTCAAACTCTTCAGTTCTATGATTTATGATTCCTTCTGGTCCACTTTGACTCCAGCTAAAGTCAGTGATTCTCAATTTCTGGTCCTCCATGGATTTTAATTCTCAGAATCCCTGACCAATGGCCAAGCTGTCTGACATTTCTGGAAGTCAGAGGACAAAAGACTGGAGGGCCAAAGTCTGAGAACTGCAGCCTGAGCTGTTCCTGGTGTGCGTATGTGTGGTGGAGTAGAGACATACTCCATAGAAGGATAGACTATGATAAACCAGCTGAAGGGATGCTGGGCATCCAAGAGTCATGTGTGGTGGGCATCCATGTGTAATAGACTTCTACAAACACAGTGGCACTGCAGGAACAACTCTGTTTCTCCAGCCTTGAACAGAATGTAGATGTTTTTCATTGGACAAAAATGCCCAAAATTCTCATAGTGGAACTTACACATGCATAACACGCCAGCAGGATACCGGTCATATCTTAGATTATTACAAGGTGATTGGATTACAGATATGCAAGACAGCATTGGATATATTGTTAATTTGGGGCATTGGGTGATATGAACTGATGTGTTTATCGTGGCTCAGGTTTCAGAAAGGGTGGTGGCAGTTGTTTTACAAGAATCTGGTATGTGCAGAGTTGTGCTATAAAACCATGAAAACTGGCTGCCATCTTTGTGGTGGTGAGATCCATAAGCAAACTGTGGAGCAGGGCTTCCTTTTGTCTGCTTTAATTCTCCTGCTGGCAGATTCAGTTGGATGACCCCGAGTTTCCACACTGAGAGAGTGGGAGGCAGGCACGCCTTCTCTTTCCCTCCAGTTGCCTTCATTCTTTTTCCGTTCCGCAGTCTTGCACATGGAGGAAGCAACAAAAAGAAGACACCCCATTGCTGTCAGCACAAAGGCATGCAGGTTTCGCTCTCCCCCACTGACCTCCCTCCCATTTTGAATTCCTTGCAGTCCAAACAGAAATGGAATCCCTGTGTCATTCTTTTGCCCTGGAGCTCTTTTATTTTGCTTCTGCCTCTTTTAACAAAACCAAACTCACCATGTTCATCTGAGAGCTGTGTGCGGTGCCAGAACACATGAAATGACACCTTGGCCCAAATCCAGTCCCAACTAGGGCGACTGAATCATAGTGCTGCATAGGACGTCGACACTTTGGTAGGTCTGACTTATTCAGCAGGTCTACTCTAGGTTGGACTGCGAATTGGATTTAGGACCTAACTAATCACAAAGTACAAACTGTGAATGACATTGTTTTAGAATTATTTGAATGCTTTCAGCTTGGCAACCCAGTACAAAGGAGGCTCACTCCCTCTACCTCTGCTTATATAGCATTGTATGGGAGCATGAACTGAGTCTAATTCTTAGTGAGGGAGGAGGAAAAACAGACTCCATTGTAGTGTTTGAGCATTCCATGACAAACAGGCCTCCCAGCAATTGCAGCTGGTGCTTGCCAGTCAGTAGGGTGTTGAATCCACTCCAGGTTTTTGTCTGAACCATAAAGAAGCAATCTACTATATCTATATTTATTTTATTATTCCTTCTTGCTTCCAGAATTGGGACTCAAGGTGGTTCACAGTGTAAAAGAGCAATACAGTTAAAAATATACAAAAAGTGGACATAAAAATAGAATTAAAGAAGTTGGAATGTTAAAACACTTCAAAATTCTAGTTAAAAGAATAAAATGAAATTTAAAAAGATGAAAAAGCTATTAAAAGGTTTAGAGTTTAGAACAATACAGCACCCTCTAGCCCATTCTTTAAATCCTTTCTGTGTTAAATACCCATAGGAATAAAAAAGGTTTTGCCTGTTGATGGAAAGATAACAACGAGGGGATGGCAGCTCCAGAGCCTACGGACAACCACTGAGAGGACCCTCTCTCACATTCCTCACCAACTGTGCCTATGATGGTAGCAGAACTGAGAGAAGGGACTCCTGGTGATCTAAGGGCGTGAGCAAGGATATTCAGAAAGGTACAATCTGTCAAATATCCTGGAACTAAAACCACATAGGGCTTTAAAGGTCATAATCAGCACTTTGAATTGTGTCTGGAAAGAAACTGAAAGCCAGTGGAGGTGTTTTACAGAAAAATTGTATGGTCTCAAGAGCCAGCATGATGTAGAGGTTTGAGTGTTGAACTACAATCCTGGAGTTCAGTTCCCTGCTTGACCATGGAAATGCACTGGGTGCATCACAAACCCAGCCCCAGAAAAATCCCATGATAGGGATGCCTTAGGGTTACCATCAGTTAGAACAACTTGAAGGCACACAACAACAACAGTATGGTCTCTGTAACCTCCACCAGTTAGCACTCTGGCTGAAGCTCTTCAAACTAGCTAACATTTCAGAACATTCGTCAAAGATAGCCCTCTGTAGAGCATGTTAGAGTAGTCTAAATGGGATATAACTGAGGCATGTATCACCATGGCCACATCTGACTCTTTAGAGCAGTGGTTCTCAACCTGTGGGTCCCCAGATGTTTCTAGACTTCAGCTCCCAGAAGCCCTGAGCATTGACCATAGTGGCTGAGGCTTCTGGGAGCTGAAGTCCACAAACATCTGGGGACCCACAGGTTGAGAACTACTGCTTTAGAGAATGGGCTCAGTTGGCACACAAACTTTAAATGTTCAGAAGTGCTCCTAGCCACCACAGAAACTGGGGCCTCCAGTTTCAAAGCTCAGTCCAGTAATACCCAGACTGTGAACCTGTGTCTTCAAGGGGAGCATAATTCCATGAAACATAGGCTGAATCGCTGTTCCCTGGTCTGTCTTTTGACTGATTAGGAGCACCTCTGTCTTCTTAAGATTAAGTTTCAATCTGTTCTCCGTCATCCAGTCCGTTACTGATGAGAACCACTGGTTTAAAACCGAGGCAACCTCCTTGGATTGGGATTGACGAGTAGTAGAGTTGGATGTCACCGGCACATGGATGGCATCACACCCCAAAACTTTAGACAACTTCTCCTGGTAGTTCCATGTATATATTAAATAGCATGCGGAAACTATAATCCTGCGGAACTACACAAACCAATGGCTAGGGGTGTGAACAGGAGTCCCCCAGCACCCAGGTACTAACCCAGGTGCTGGACATATTTGGGGGGATAGAGTTCAGCATCTTCAAATTTCAGATGAAAACCTAGAGGGAATTCAACTCTCTGAAGTAGAAGCCACCAGCTGTTGCTGGGGTGTTCCTAGTGGAACAGCCCATGTGGAAAGAATTCCGCAATATAAAGCACAGTTGGCTCTCGGAAAAATAGCTCAATGGGAGTAGAGCTATTCCGTCTGTGATAATTGATATTTAGAGAAAGATGGAACAAGGTGTTCTAGCAACAGAGGTCCAGAAAGTTACTTTCTAAAGAACCACAACTCCCAGAATCCCACTGCCCCCATAACCACTGATTCTGCTGGCGAAGAAGTTTGGGAGCTGTACTCTTTAACAGTCGACATTCCAAGCCTTGATGAGATACAGGAGAGTTAAGAAAATATTGTGCCTTAGTTCAGAGTGATTTCTTTTTCAAAATGATGTAAATATTTCTTTTAAAATGGGAAAATAGAGTAAATATTTCTTTTAGACTGCAGGGTGTAGGACTTAAACAGTTGAAAAGTTAGGACAGACAGTAGCCTCGACAAGGAAAATCAACAGTGCTCCTTCCCACCAGTTTACATCAGAGGTGTGGAATGCATATCCAGACTGGGCTGCACCTTCCATCAGCCCTAGCCAGAATTGACAGTAATAAGAAATCATGGAATTGTAGTCCAACAGCGTATCGAAGGTCATGCATTCCCCATACATCATATACAATAATTACACTGGTTATAGCAGTAGCGGCTGTGCCCACTCAGGCTGGTGGGATGGAGAATAGAGTCACTAACAGTGGAATCAAGAGGACATCAGCCAAAGAGCCAAGTGGGAGCTATCCAAGGTTCTGAACTCAGAGAGTTCAATTTGGCACCGCAGATAGCACTTTTAAAGTTCAGAGTGAAACTTGGAATGGATTTCCTGTCCCACTGACGTGGGAGCTGCCACTTGGTTTAGTGCAATCTGTACCTCCCTGGTGGGTGAGTGTGAGCATTAGGTGGACAATGCCCTTGAACAAACAGTAGGACTGGCTCTGGCTAGTTTTTGTGCAGCAATTATCATGCTGATAATCCTCACCACTGCATTGACCTGGGTATTACCAGCTTCTCCTGAAGGAGGGATTTTGAGTCAACATTAGAGCATAGGCCAATACAGCTACAGCCAGCACTGCTGCTCAATTTTTCCCAGGCTTTTTTAAATTATGACTGCAATTTGTGGGTACTATGTGACTATCCTGTCCTTATTTACCCGAACTACTTCCCAAACTGTGTGTCAAGAGATACTAGGGCAAAGTTAAGAACGTATGACATAAAGAATGGAAGATTCTTCTGATTCCAAAAGAGCTTAAAGAAGGCTACCCTTCTCATTTCTGAATGATCCAGTGCTTTGGTCTTATCTCTGTTCAGTCTGGGATAGAGGGTCTTGCTATGTCTGTACTGAGTGCAAACAGTCACTCCCAATGGTGCAATCACAGTGCTGTCAAAGGATTCTAGTGGCAACTGGTATCTCCCATGTCACTGGGGCAGTGAATCTGTTTTGGCTTTTAGTCTGAATTTTAAAGAAACTGTCCAAAGTGCTGAACCTGTTTCAGGGGTAGGTTCAGCACCTTGAGTAGCTCCTGTAAAGTTCAGGCTGAAATCTACAAGGCCCCACTGATGGCCCTACTGACATGATAGCCTTCAACTACCACTGGAAGAGCCTGGCTGTTGCAACCCTGCATGAGTAACCAGTTTACACTCCTCTCTGTCAAATGGTTTGGTGCAGAAACAGAATGAGTCACTTTTGCCCTTTTTTTTGGGGGGGGGGCAGAATTTCCTGATCTCATTTTGTTGAGGGAGGAGATCTGCCGGCTGCAAGATGTTTTGGGAAATGTGAGTAGGTTTGTTTTTCAGGTTATTTCTTGCCTTCATTTCTGCCATTCTGGTTCTTCCTGACTATATCTCCACCTGATTCTTCCTGAAGATCACACTCACATAGCAGATTCCACTTGGTAGCCTGCCCCCACCTCTCTTCTTTGATTTGTAAGGTCCTCCCCTCCACAATTCTTCAGTACTAGCGTGATTTCAAGTCCGCCGTTCCCTGTAGCCCCTCTCATGATATCCTCTGCTTCCTGCCTCCATTCTTAGACCCTCTGGGCTCAGTGGCTGTTCCTCCCGCCGCCTTTTTTCTCCTCGCATGAGAAAGTGGAAGAGACTCCAGGCCAAAGGGTTACTAGCGGTCAGTGCTCCAGGTTAGTTCACTGGGGTATTTATGACTGGAGAGGCCTGAGAAAGGGAGTTCCGACTGGGACAGGCTTCTCTGGAAGCTTCAGATTCCGGGGCAACGGCCAGTAGAACAGGGGGAGGACTTGTTTCCTTCTGGTTCTGGTTGAAATCTGTGTCTCTGGAGGAGAAAGAACAGAAGCTGCTACTGTTACAACATTAGCCTAATTGTTTTAGTACATAGCACCTAATTTTAATCAGCAAAACAGATTCTGCAGTCAAAGCTGGGAGTGAAATTTGTTTAGTTTGCTTTGGAACATAAACTGACCCAATTTGCATTTCCTGAAGTAATACACAAACATTTGATAAAATAGAAAAACCTCATTTGGTTTTTATACCACTTTGGATTTCATGACACAGTTCTCAGATTTTTTTTTTTTTTTAGTATGTATATTATTGGGGACGAGAGTATACGAAAAGGCATGGATAAGGTGGAAATGCTTTTTAAAAGTGCATATCCTAGAAACGTTTTCCAAAATTGCATAAAGTATGGGAAAATGTTTTCAAAAATCGGACGCCAAAGGGAAATGCATTTGGGGAAGCGTGTATGAATTTTTTGGCACCTGAAAAATAATACAGTTCTCTGTATAGACCGAAGACATTTGCAAGCTGATTCGAAAATGAGAGGGAACAAATGCAAGTTGCAGAAAACAAAATAAATTTTAACCATCAGTAAATTTCTGCCCCAGGAACTGAAATAACATGATTGTCTCTAGCTACTATATACCTGGACCTTCAGGGCTATGCCTACCATTAGACAGAGTTGAGACCAATTAACAGGAGGCAGATTCTAGGAGGCAGCAGCAGCAGCAACCCCGCTACCAACCCTTTCCTATGACCCATTTTCTACCTCCATTTTCCTCTTGTGGAGGCTGCATTTGCCACGTGACCTATCTTGGTCCTGTTAAGTTAGTCTGTTCCCCTTGGGGTTGGTGGAGAATACTACCTCACTCCAGTCCTGAAGCAAGATTCAGTTGCAAGTCAAGTTGGCTTCTGGACTTCCAATGGAGTAGGCGCCATTTCGTCCTTTGCCTCAGGTAGCTCAGGATCTTGGGTTGGCTCTGATGAGGCCTGTCCTATGTATGTTAAACTGTGATGTTGTTCATGCAGTTAATAACTATATGTTGCAGTTTCCCTTAAGTCAAAATCAGCTGGGTCAATATCAGAGTCAATGATCAGTGAGTGAGTCAGTTTATAGAGTCAATAGCAGCTGTACCCCTTGATTCAGACGAAGACCCTCCTGGCTGGATGATTTTAACTCTCTGGTTTGTCCTGTGGTTCTGATCTTGTTTTGGGGACCTGTGCCTATTACAGTTCTAAGTGTGAATAGCAGGTGCTGAGGTGGAAGCTGCTGTTCTAGTTAAGACAAGAGTAATTATGGGGGTCAGTGCTAATCTAGATGTGTTGGGAGTGTCTGGATAGTTATTCCTGAAAGCAGTTTGTGCTATTGCTAATTTCATAATTTGGTGTTCCATCAGCCATTCATCCAATCCAATCTGGGAATGCAGAGCCTTCTTATAAACTGCACTGTTCTTGGACTATGGGTCATGTGTGATTCTCTATAGAATCACAGAGTTCATAAAGGCCACCAGGGCTATCCAGTCTAACCCCCTGGCATGCAGAAACATACAATCTAAGCATTCCTGAGAGATGGCCATCCAGCCTCTGTTTGAAAGCCTCCAAAGAACGAGACTCCACCACACTTTGAGGCAGCAGTGTGTTCCAGAGAATGGACTCCCCTCCTCACCAAAAATTATCCCATTTTCTTTGGCTTAATAATAAATCACTAGCTTTCCAAATTCTACACACTTCTCATAAAAGTGGACCATTGTGTATTTCACTAGTCATGGCAACAATCATCTGCACTCCCATGTGAGAGTAAGCTGCCTACAATCTAATGGGTTTTTTCTTGCATGAGTAAACAGGCATGATGCTTACCCTTAATTGTGAGGATGTTAAAACACACAGAAACCTACACCCAGTTTTTGTAGCTCCATGCATTTACAAAGAATTCTGTCTTTGTTTTCTGTTGCCAACCATTCTTTCACATGGCCAGCCTCTAAAACAACATTTTTTTCTGCATTGCACATAAGAAAATATACCATTATGTTACGTAGCTTATAGTTAACCCTCATTCTTCCTCCAAAACATGTATGCAGCAAAGGGATAAAGGTGTTCCCACAGGCACAGATGCCGTGAAAATTTTGAGTGCAGCCTACTTGACCACCTGTTGTTAACAGACACACTGGTTTTAAATGGGAAAGGAGCTCTCTGTACCCTCTGGAGGTCAGCTACAGAGTTCAAAAGAGCTCCAGTCGTGTGTACATTGCTCTCCTATGTGGGGCTCAGAAAAAAATATTACTTTGACTGCAGCTCCAAGTTTCCCTCATCCAATATGTCTACTAGCATGCTGGCTTGAGAGAAATCCTGGAAGTTAAGTTCCAAAAAAGTAACTTCTTCAAGTTCTAAAGTCCAAAAGGTAACTTGTCCAAGTCCTTTCAGAATGATGGGTCAGCCAGGCAAATGAAAGGGTAATCGATACAGAAACAAGAGAGCCAACATGGTGTAGTAGTTTTAAGTGTTGGACAGAATTCTGGAGACGAGGTTTGAATCCTTGTTCAGCCATAGCAACCAATTGGGTGACCTTCAGCAAGTCACACACTCTCTTCCTCAGGGGAAGGCAATGGCAAACTCTGTGTCTCTGAATAAATCTGGCCATGGGAAAACCCCATGGTAGGGTTGCTATAAGTTGGAAACAACCCAAAAGCACACAACAGCAACAATTCAGAAACAAATACAAACTTGTTGCTAATTGCTATCCAATTGACTTTGACTTATGGTAACCCTTGAATGAGAGACGCCCAAGTCACCTTTTTATCAATAGCTCTGATCAGGATTTGCAAACCCAGGCCCTGGCTTCCGTGAATGAATCTATCCACTTGCAATGTAGTCTCCCTCTTTTCTCATTGCCTTTTACCTTGCCAAGTATTACTGTCTTTTCTAGCAAGTCATGTCTTTCTCATTATATCACGAAAGCACGTACAAGTGTCTAAGTTTAGCCATATTCGCTTCTAGGGAGAATTCAGGCTTCATTTGCTCTTAGACCCATTTTTCTGTCTTTTTGGCAGTCCGCAGTATCCACAGATCTCTCCTCCCACACCACATTTTGAGTGACTCAATTCTTTATCAGCTTTCTTCATTGTTCAACTTTCTTAACTATATGTAGGAATTAAAAACATGATGGCATGTACAGTCTATCTATTTCCCTCAGTGAGCTCAAAGTTTTCCCTCTATTTTTACAACATCCCTTTCAGGTAGGTCTCAAGCTGAGAGAGAGTGAGTGATTGGCCCAGGTTCACCCAATGAGCTTCGTGGCCAAGTGGCTATGAGAACCTGGGAAATTCTGTGGTCCAGAAAAACTAACTTCCCTAAGCTCTGTCCAATCTCTTCATATAACTATTCTAGGAATGCAGAATTGTAGAGATGCAAAGTGGCCTGGAAACCAAAAAGGTCTGTGAGGAACAGCTTAGGGAGCTGGGCATGTTTAGCCTGGAAAAGAGAAGGTTAAGATGTGACCTGATAACCATATTAAAATATTTGAAAGAATGTTATATGAATGATGGAGCAAGCTTGTTTTCTGTTGTTCCATGGAACATTGACTCCAACCTTCAACAAAAGAGATTCTATCTAAACATTAGGAAGAACTTCCTGATGGTAAGAACAGTTCAACAGCGGAATACGCTACCTCAGAATGTGGTGGAGTCTCCCTCTCTGGAGGTTTGTAAACAGGTTGGATGGACATCTGTTGGGAAGGTTTTGATGGTATGTTCCCACATGGCTGGGGCAACCCTAGACTAATAATAATAATAAAAATAAAAATATTTTTATCCCGCCTCTCCCAGTGGATCGAGGCGGCATTACAGGAACATATAAATACATTAAAACATTAAAATGTAGCCTATCCTCCCCACCCACCAACCCTTCTATCCCCCTAAACACATTAACTATTAAAAACAAATTAAAAACAAAATTAAAAACAAAGGGACAATTGATGAGGGACAATTGATGAGAGGCGGTGGAACACTAGTCTGGGAAGGCCTGTCGGAAGAGAACAGTCTTGACTGCCTTTTTAAAGCAGTCAAGACTGATAATGTGCCGGGTCTCCTCCGGCAGGCCATTCCATAACTTGGGAGCGACCGAAGAGAAGGTCCTCTGGGTAACCGCAGCCAACCTAGTTCTGATTGGCTGCAGTAAATTCCTCCCAGAGGACCTTAGTATGTGGGGCGGATTATATGGGAGAAGGCGATCCCGCAGGTAGGCTGGCCCCAAGCCAGACTACATGGCTCATGTGGTCTCTTCCAACTCTAAGAGTCTATGGCCATTTCCGCACTACACTGTTATAGTTCTATTATTCCACTTTCAACCTCCTGTGGAATCCTGGGGTTTGCAGTTTAGGGTCATTTAGAATTCTCAGCTAGAGAGCTCTTTGGTTTCAGTAAACTACAAACCCCAGAATTCCACAGGATGTTGAAAGTGGAATAATAGCACTGTAACAGTGTAGTGTGGAAATGGCTTATGATTCTAGATGCCATTTTAGAAATATAATTGTTAACATTTAGATAAAAATAGGAGCCAGTATGGTTGCAGTGGTTTGAGTGTTGCATTGGGATACTGGGAGACATTGAGTGACCTTGGGCAAGTCACTTCTGAGGCTCAGCCTCAGAAGAAGTCAAAGGCAAACCTCCCTCTGAATACATCTTGCCAAGAAAACCCTGTGGTGGGGTCACCATAAGTTTGAGTTGACCTAAAGGCACATGAATGACAACAAACATAGAATACTCACCATCTAATGCAAGGGGGTGATTGGTTGACTTTGTGTGTCTGCCTGACTTACAGTCTAAGTGCTAACTAGATGGCCAATTTGAAGATTCTGGATTCTTAGGATTTAATATCTTTAAACTGGACCTGGACTAGCCAAGTTTTCAAACAGTAGATACTTTTAAATAAAGCAGGAGTAAGTAGTGGTTTTAGTATTTGACTACGACCCTGGAAACCAGACTTTGATTCCCCACTTAACCATGGAAACCTACTGGATAACCTTGGGTGTATCACACACTCTCAGCCCCAGAAAAACCCATGATAGGTTTGCCTTAGGGTCACCGTAAGTAAGAATTGACTTGAGGGCACACAACAATTTCACTTTTTCAGTCCCAAGCATGCTATCTGGTGTTAATTGAGGCATGCAACTAGGAGCTTCACATGTGTTTCTGTGCATGCACACACGCTTACATTCCATCTTCTCCCACCCCACCCTGATTGTCCAGCCTACATATCTCAGTGTACCCGTATCTCACTGCATCATGGCCCACATATGGCCCCAAGGGCCACAGGTTGTGCATCCAAGGAACAGGTAATGCCTTCAAAGAGAGGACTGTCATCTTTAAAGTATTACAGGTGGCCACCCTACTTATTGTCAGCAGATTCAGAGAATCACAGCAAGAGAGGGAAAGATCTCTCCACCTCCTCACCTGTTCCTAGAATCCAAAAAGGACAGCTGTAAACAGGACTAACCATATGACTCACAATCAGTGATAATCTAGGATGTGCCCTGACAGATGCTGGACTGTCAGCCAAGCTATAATCCTGGTAAATCGAGGGGGGGGGTGTCCCATGGAGTACACATGATTGGCCTAACCTGATACTAACTGTTCACCCTGGATGGATGTCAAAGAGCATGAGATATTATTAGAAATAATTTCATCTGGCGTTCTGAATGCAAGAGGCTTGCAAAGTGCAGCGATGGGTTTTGTGAACCAGTGGCCAACAGCCTGTGCCTTGTCTTTGGTTGACTTTGGGGGCCCGAGTGAACTAGCAGCGTCCCACTGACACAATATCAGCCCGTTCTCCCCCTTTCATGGTCTTATCAAGTGTCGTCAGCTGGGCCTGGGAAATCATTTGCCATTTTACATCGCCCACAATGCCCCAGAGCACCTCAGATAGCCCTGCTCTGTGGCATTATGGGAAATTAAAATGGTAGACGGCTTCCTAAGCACTGCAGCCAAGGGAAAGACCTAGCAGCCAGGGAAGGCCTATTGAGAGCCACCTAGTGAATCAGAGTCCCTTGTACCTGGAGCTATTCTTCCACCCAAAAGTCATCCATAATAATAATGGTTTTAAATCAAAACCGGAACTCTGGCCATTCTCATCTTCCTTTTCCATGTATTTTCTTCCTTGGATTTCTCTCATCTCTGTGACTCCCCTTTATTCCTCAGGAGTCACCACCAGTAATTCCTTCTTAAGCCTCAGTGCTTCCTCAGCTTTCTAAAGTTCCTGACAGTTTCTGTCCTAGGCCCTTTCTGCTTGTGCTTACTTGTTAAAAGAGGCAAACTTCAGGGGTTCAGGAGCAGTTTTTCAGCTCCATGAGACACACCGAGGACCCATCGATACTGCACAGTTATAGCAGTATGATTCCACCTTAACTACCATGACAACATTCTATGGAACTCTGGGATCTGCAGTTCAGAGAAGAGGATTTAGAACTGTCAGCCAGAGAACCCTATATCCCCCAGGATTTCATAGGATGCAACCATGCCAGTTAAAATGGAGTATAGTGCTATAACTGTTTAATGCGAAAGATCCCAGGTTCTCAAAATGAAACTGGGGGTGACAAGAAGGTCATTTCTGTATGGGACTAAGACTCCAGAGACCAAGATTTGAAATCCTGCTTGGCCATGGAAACCTACTGGTTGACCTTGAGCAAGTCATACTCTCTCAGCGTCAGAGGAAGGCAAAGGCTTATCTCCTCTGAACAAATCTTGCCAAGAACAACTTGCGATAGGATTGCTTTGTTTCCAGAAACCCTAGAGTTGCCTTAGGGCTGCTGGAAACAACTTTAAGTCCACAACAAGGGCAATAAAGATGATAAGAGGTACAGAGAACAAAATATATGAGGAGAGGTTGAAGTTGCTGGGCATGTTCAGCTTGTGGAAGAGAAGAAGACTGAGGGGTGACATGACAGCACTCTTTAAATACCTCAAGAGCTGTCACAAAGAGGAGGGTGTAGACGTGTTCTCTACTGCCCCAGAAGGTAGAACCAGGTCTAATGGTTTTAAGTTACAGGAGGGTAGATTTCAACTGAACATTAGAAGGAACGTCTTGACTGTAAGCAGTGTGGCAATGGAAATCATTATTTAGAGAGGTGCTGGGGTCTCATTCTCTGGACATCCTGAAAAGGAAACTGGACACCTCCTGCTGAGGACACTCAAGCTGGAGTTCCTGCTGGTGGGGGGGGGTGAGCTGGACATGGTGGCCAGTGGAGGCCCTTCCAACTCTGTGATTCTATGATTCTGTAATTTGGAGCTGGATTGGATTGCATTCATATGATGTGCCTCCCTTTGGATTTGTCTCTTGCAGTTCTACGTGCTTGGTGTCATCCTGGCCCCAATCCGTGTCGCTTTGGCCTTTGTGGTCCTCTTTCTCATCTGGCCGTTTGCACTCCTTCAAGTGGTGAGTCTTCCAGAGGAGACACTGCGGGAGCCATTCTCCGGATGGAGAAAGTAAGTAGTGAGGGGTTGCTCTGCAGATGACCTCTGCCCTTTGCCCTCACTGCATCCACCTCTTCTAACACCCCTTCCTTTTTCTACCCCTTCCACTCCCCCCCCCCATTTTCAGCACAGTTTCCCACAGTTTGGTCTACTTGCTGAGCCGCTTGATGTTCTTCTTACTCGGTTTCATGCGGATACGGGTGCGAGGACAGAGAGCGTCGCGGCTTGAGGCCCCAATCCTGGTGGCAGCGCCCCACTCAACCTTCTTTGACCCGATTATCCTGCTGCCCTGCGATCTTCCCAAAGTGGTGTCCCGCACTGAGAATCTCCATGTGCCAGTCATTGGAGGTAAGGGAATCTAGCATCGGGTATGGCCATTGCTGGGAACAAGGGAGTTCTCTGCAGGTTTCTCAGAGTGACATCCATTTTTCATTCCTGCTCTGTTCATGGCACGTCATAGTGGGGATGCTGAGCCATGTGCGACTTACACTTTTGCAAACCAGGTACAAAATGATGCGTTTGGAATTCTGAGATTCTCACAGTCTCATTTAAAACAGACCCCAAGTTTCTAGCCCATATGATTATGAAGATAGGTTGGAAGAATATAGGCAATACTTGGTCATGGAATCTGAAGATGGGCACCAGGTAGGAATCCCAAGGGTCAAGGAGTGTGGGAGAGACAGTTTTCATCAGTTTTCTCTGTGGTATACATTCCCTTTCCCTAGATGAGCAGAATAAATTAGCAGAAAAATAATTATACAAATTGAGGAAGTCTGTTCAAGTGTGTTTTATCAGCCTCTTTGGTGTGTCTTTCAGAAATCAGGTTTTCTGAGTGCAAAATTAATCGGCTTATCTGTTTATTTTCCTCAGATAAGTGGATACACGTAATTGTAAGTGGGACAGATAAGTGAGCAAATATAGGTGGCTCCGAGCAGCTTTATGTATTTACTGAGTTCATTCTTAAAGTCACAGATTTCTCCAGGGTTTTCGGGGAGAAGGGAGGAGGCAGCCTGTGCTTATGGCCAAATTTTGATGACCAGACTTTCAACAAAATAAGTGGATTCAAAAGGAAAGATGTATAGGAAACTAAAAAAGCTCATTTCTGTGGGCTTTAGGTGCCAAATCCTCTCAGGATGTTAAGAAGCAATCATGGGAGAAAGCTGCTGCTTTTGACATCCTGCTTGTGGACAGAACTTGGAAACAGTTTAGGAGGGGCTATGATTCTCAGAATCCTGCAGCCACTTTTCCTTCTGCTGCAATTCTAGGATTTGTAGGTTTTTTGAAAAAGGAACTTTTCCAAGTTACGCTAGACAAGATTGGCTTGTGGCCTGATCCAGTTAAGCTCTCTTAACGTTTGTATGATGCACTCATTCAGAAGGACAGTTTTCCAGTGGGCAATACAAATGCTGTTTCTCACATTTGAGGCACAGATTGAGGCCTAGAAATCATGGTCCATGAGGAATGGCTTGGGGAGATGGGTATGTTTAGCTTGGAGAAGAGAAGGTTAGGAGGCAACATGATAGCTCTATTTAAATATTTGAACATATCTGTCGTATGGAAGATGCGGCAACTTTGTACCTTGCTGCTCCAGAGACTAGGACGTGAGGCAGTGGCTTCAAACTACAGGGGAAAAGATTCCACCTAAACATTAGAAAGAGCTTCCCGATGGCAAGAGTTGTTTGACAGTTTCTCAGGCAGGCCCTGGTGAGAGCTAAAAAAAAATGGGGCCCAGAACAGCTGTCTCCCTAAACTGAGACTTTTTCCCACCTCCCTTTCTCACCCATCCATTCCAGCCTTGCTGAGGTTCAACCAAGCCATCCTGGTCTCCCGCCATGACCCAGCCTCTCGCAAGAAGGTGGTGGAGGAAGTGAAGAAACGAGCCACTTCCCGAGGAAAATGGCCACAGGTGAGGTTGGTGGGAGCCCATTCAATCCTTGTCTCAGCTGTGGCTGGCGATTTTCATTTGTGAGTTCACCATTTTCTTCTGATTTCTGCTTTGTAGGTGTTGTTTTTCCCAGAGGGAACCTGCTCAAATAAAAAAGCCTTACTGAAGTTTAAACCAGGTAAGAAACCAACAAGTCTCGTCGTGTGTGTGTGTGTGTGTACACAAACATACCTATGAACAGAAGTGAATGCAGGTATTTTTTGGCTAAAGCGTGGCCTCCACTTCTGTTCACAACCCAGTTCTTCATGGCCTTTGTTGCTGGAAAGGAATAATGGGGGTCCTTCAGCCCTCAAAATATTTTAGAGCAATTCCCAGTGATTATGAGATTAGTCCAAATTATCTGGAAAGTCCATAGTCCCTCACCTCTATTATAAAGATAATGTTGCTTCAAGTAATTGGCATGTTTTCCTGATTATATGCCTATTAAACTTCTTTTTAATGGTTATTAAAAAGAGCCAGCGTGCTGTAGTGGTTTGAGCACTGGGCTATGACCCTGGAGAGCAGGGTTCGGTTCCCTGCTTGACTGTGGAAACCTACTGGGTGACCTTGGGTGTGTCACACACTCTCAGCCCCAGAAAACCCATGATAGGGTCACCTTAGGGTCACCATATATTGGAAGCGACTTGAAGGCACACAACAATAATAACAAAAGATTTCAAAGACTGTCTACAGGGTAGAGGGAACTGGCTTTGTGTCTGCCATGCCATAATAGCCAAACAGCACAATGTACAGCCTGCTCTGAAAAGACAGTGAGGGTAAACCTTTGTGATTGATATGGGGACTAGACAATTAGCAGTGTGTACAGGCTGCTCTGAAGAAGTAGCAGAAAGTAGATTCCAGAGCCAGCCAGATGCTGCTGTGTGAATCCAGCTTCCAAAAGCCAAAGCAAAGATTCACCTTGGTCCTCTCTGAGAGCTTCCCGAGACAAGAAGAGTCTTTGAAAGTCCCCAATTTTGCTCCTGTACAAACCAATTTTGTTTTGGAGATCTGCATGACATTTTCCCCATCCTGAAGTATTCCTAGGAACTCCTGATATTATCAAGAAACTTCATTCCCAGTCCTCAGGACAGTTGAAATTACTACTATTTCCCAAAATGAAATGTACCTCTCCATCTGTTTGTGTTATCCTGGAATTAGCTAAGATGACCACCACCAAGAAACATGGCAATTGTTCCCAAGACTCAAATTCAACAAAGATCGGGCAAGGGAAAGAGAAATGCAAGCAATAAAAGAAAATGACCCAAATGTTTCACTAGTGCAATACTGCTCAAGAACTATAACTCCTGAATAATAATTAAAAAGGGTTCAGTGGAAATCAGTGAAGGGCAATTTCTGAAATGTCACCTGAGTAACATATGATCAGTGAGAGGGGAAGGGGTAAGGACACAATGGAGTGGGGACTAAAGGAAACCTGGGATATTTCAAGAAAAAGTCTGGATGCAGAGCCATGACTATGAAGGTAAAATCAAAGCAAACAGAACTGGAAAGACTCAATTCTTCCAGGGACGTTTTTTCCTTTCTGGAATAAAAAGGCAGTAGCTGTCCAACAGTAGGCTCATCCTTAAAGCTGTGCAGATCTATGCATACTCTTATGAACCATAGGATGAGTACAATTTCTAGGCTGTGTGTTTTGTATCCCCAGGTGCCTTCATATCTGGTGTCCCGGTCCAGCCCATCCTTATTCGATACCCCAACTCTCTGGTAAGTCTACAAGAACGGGCTATAGCTAAGCAAGAAAGAGCATGTTGTACATGCTGAAGATCCCAGGTTCAGTTCTTGGTATCTCTCAGTAGGATTGGGAAAGACCTGACTGAAGTCCTACCAGTCAGGGATGGGCCACAGGCCAGAAGGGGCCTATGTGTCCCCCTGTTTTTTGTGCCTTCTAATGTCCCCTTTGGAAGAGCCAGAGTGGTGTAGTGATTTGAGCAATGGACTATGACCGTGGAGACTAGGGTTCAGTTCCCTGCTCGGCTGTGGAAACCCACTGGGTGACCTTGGGTGTGCCCCACACACACACACACACACACACACACACACACACACACACACACAGAGCCCCAGAAAACCCTGTAATCAGTTCACCTTAAAGTCACCATAAGTTGGAAAAGGCGCACAACGATAAAAATGCCCCCTTTGAACATTGTGGATAAAATCGATATTGCTGCCATCCCTGCTAGAAAAGCACTGCCTAAATTTGGCAGTGCTGCAGTTGACAGCAGAAGCACCCCCCTTTCCTGCTTCCCTTTTGGAAGGAAAGCAGATTCTCTGCCCTGCCACCTTCATATACCACAGAATGTTGCCACTGTTGGTACCAAATGTTGGTGAAGACTGCATTGGCAGTGGGACCGTCAGCGTTGGCCACAGATTTTCAGTCGTGTGGTCCCAAGTGGATTGGGAAGCTCCAAGGTGGTGGCCACCACCACTGCAATAGAGTTGCCCATTTCTACCATAAACAATGCTGAGTCTGATGGACCAGTGACGTAACTCAGCATAAAATACCTTTTTTTCTTGAGATAGGGAGGGAGAGAGCCAACTGACAGCATCATTCACCTCTTTGACACACCTTTGGACTCATACTGGAGACAAATATTTGCCCCATAAATATAACAGAGTTGCTCTTTCTTTTGCAGGATTCAACAACCTGGGCATGGAGAGGACCCGGAGTGTGAGTTGGTGGCAGTTGTGGGGGTGGAGGGGGGTTGGAAACAATGCGCTGTGTGCATTGATGTTTGGGTTTGTTTATTCTGCAGATGGATGGAAATTCCATCTGTCAGCAGAATGTCATCTTCTGGTTTTTCCTTTCAGGTTAAAAGTCATCTGGTTAACTGCATCTCAACCCTGCACGACTGTGGAAGTAGAGGTAACCAAATAAAATAAAATTATTTGAATATTTTTCTTTTTTTAGCACAGTAGCTCCCTTTTTACTGAGTTGTCTGGTCTGGCCACACTTTCTGATTTTTTTTTTAAACTGTTTACATTTTTCAGGCTTTGGATTCAGTACCCTCAAATTCTGATACAAGTTTCAGATTTCTTCCAGCCTCCACCTCCACTTTCTCAGCGGGGTTGCCTGGAACTGGTTCCTGTCCCTTAGTCATAGTGATGCAGTTGTCTCAGGTGGCATATATTGGGGCAGCAACAGTAACTTCCTGGGAACACCCTGACGTTCTTCTGTTGTACAGGAGGCAGCTAGCTGTCCCAAACCCTCTAAAGCAGTAGACATCTGCTCTGAAGATTCCTAACCATAAGACATGCTTTCTGATAGGACTAGTTTGAGAAACACTGCTCTAAACCAGACTTGTCCTGAAACTAAACAGGGCTGCCAGTCATGGGTGTGGCAGATGACCCTAATCCTGTTGCCAGTGTTGATCCTATTGCTATGTAGCTTCTACTCCACTTGGCTTCTCTACAAGGAATGGACAGGTGCCATCTTGTTCTTTGCTCTGGATATAAATATGTCTTGGGCAGACCCTGCATTTGAGCAGCTTCTTAACCTCCCTCTTTGCTCTATGCATTGAAAACCTGTCTGGCATACGTTAGTTCTGTAAAAAAATCAGTTTTTTTTTTAATTCAATTCCATTCTGAATTCTTTCTGGCATTTTCAGTTTCTTCCAGTTTATCATCCCAGTGCTGAAGAGGCTGTGAACCCAACGCTGTATGCCAACAATGTCCAGAAAGTGATGGCCAAGTGAGTGGAGGGGTTCATAGGGTAGGGGTGGCACCTTTTGGTGGGATCAGAAGGACTTTTGGAGGTGGCGATAGGCCGCATATGGGGAATACAAAGATGGATCTGAGCAGTGATTTCTAACAGATAGTCCCACCCAAAAGAGCCAGACCTCACTCCCAGTCTGCACTAGACCTACCCCATCTAGCTGAGCAAGCATCAGTGGTCGGCATTTTTGGGCACTCACTGAGGTCCATGTTCCAGCAATGGTTGTGGCCAACAACGGCCTTCAACCCCCTGCCTTTCTCTTCCTTGTTGCTGATCCCATGCCTTCTGTGAGTGAGGATGCAGCAGTGGGTGTGAGGAGAAAGAGCAGCAATTGCTACTCACACCTCCTCCTCCCTGGCAATGCAGATTTGGCCCAGAGGGATAGAGACCAAGGGGTAGTTTGGGCGCTGTGACATTGGCCTTCGTTCCATGTTGTTTGGAATTTTCTCCTCTGCTTTGGGTGAGCCTGATTTTGATGCCTCTTTGTCTTCTTCTTTCCCACTCCTGTGCTTCTCTTCTCCTCCAACCAGGGCCTTGGGGATCCCTGCCACAAATTGTGAGTTTGTGGGCAATCTTCCAGTCACTGTTGTGGGGCGTCTGAGGGTGACTTTGGAACCACGCATCTGGGAACTGGGCAAAGTCCTCCGAAGGCTAGGTGAGTGACCTTAAGGATGTAAGAAAAGCCTAGTGGGAAGAGGGAGTTTTGCCCCCAGATGCCTCCAGTTGCCCTCTGGCAGTATGGCGTGTACTGTTGCTGTGTTTTGGGGCCCCTAGGCCAATTTAGGACCAGGAGAGACCTATCTTTGAAACAGGAAGTGATTTCTGCTCATATCCTGTTGTTTAACAAAGCCTTCATCTGGGCTTAAAGTAGCCCAGAGGGGCTGAAAACATGGCAAAAATGCATCCAGTGACCCCAAGAATATGGGACATTTTTGGAGGCAGGGACTGGTGGTGGAAGGTGCGGCCCTCCAAAGACATTTGATACAGAGGAACCAGAGGAGGCCAGCTATAAAAAGGCATCTTTTTAAAAAATGCACCACAAAAAAGCACAATGATTTCCCAAAGGGAAATGTAAACCTGTTGCTCCTTTTCGCCTTTGTATTTACCTCGTTTTGCAGATGCCTGACAGGAGGAGTCAAGTATCAGTTGGACTCACTGCCAGCTGGCACATCGGGAAAGCTGAAACCAGCAGAGGTGGCTCAGTGGTTGAGTCTGACGTGCCCTGAGGCTGCTGAAGGACTCTGTACCTATTTCCAACAGGTAAAATGAAGCAGAAGGGCGAAGTGTGGACAGTGTGTATGTGGCTTCAAGTTGCCTGTTGACTTGTGGCAACTCCATGAATCTCATTGGGCAAGGAATATTCAGAGGTGGTTTACCATTGTCTTCCTTTAAAATATAGCCTACAGCACCTGGTATTCCTTGGTGGTCCCCCATCCAAGTGCTAACCAGGCCTGATGTTGCTCTGCTTCTGAACTCAAAAGGAACCTGGCCCCATCAAGGTGTTTAGGCCACAAGGAAATGTGGACAGATTGGGATTATGAATACTCTTTAATGTAAGGGTCCCTTTTTTAAAAATCAAATTGCTACAGAATCTTTCAGAGTTGACTGCAGAAGGGTTTCAAAAATTTTTGAACCTAAAGTGTTCCCTAGGTGGCTAGATTTGCCCATGTGATATCACTGTTAACAGTGTTCTCTGTTTGGCTAGGATTGCCCTTGTCACCCCTCTAGTAACTAGTATGAAATTGCAATACAAGTTAGAAATTGCTTTGTGATTGTCTCAGATTGTCCATTTGACTGTCACTGAAATTAATACTGCCCTCAGTCTAAGTAGCTTTCATTTGTCCTTAGTATTGTCTGCAACTAGCCAAACCTGCTTGCTTCCTTAATATGACATCAGTACATGGTCACTGAATGACTGGGATCACTTAGGACAGTGGTCTCAACCTGCGGGTCCCCAGATGTTTTTGGACTTCAGCTCCCAGAAGCCCTGAGCATTGACCATAGTGGCTGGGGCTTCTGGGAGCTGAAGTCCACAAACATCTGGGGACCCACAGGTTGAGAACCACTGACTTAGGAGAAAAAGAAAAAGATTTTTCAAAAATGGCCCTGAACTAGAAGCAGCATTTAAGGAGAAAAATAGCTGTGAACATCTGAATGGGAGGTAGCATTAATGGTTTTCTCTCTGAAATCACTACTTTTGTGATGAAAAGCAAGCAGAAGGAACGTCCAGCTCATTGTTAGATGGCAGGCTGGTGTTATTATTCATCCTCATTGCCTTTTACTTCCAGGATTCTGAAGGCAACATGGATTCCCGGGAAGTGGCCCTGGCACTGGAGGCACTAGAGGGGGAGCATGACCCACAGGAACTGACACGTCATGCATTTGAGGTAATGGCTGGGCTTGGTTTTGACGGGCAAGGAAAAGAGGCCTCCAGAATCTCAGACTACAACAGCACAGGCCTGACTTTGGCAAGCTTAGATTGGACATAGAATCATAGAATAATAGAGTTGGAAGAGACAACAGGGGCCCATCAAGTCCAACCGCTTTCTGCCATGCAGGAACCACATGAAAGCACTCCCAACAGATGGCCATCCAGCCTCTGCTTACAAACCTCCAAATAAGTCTCTCCTTGGGAAAAGCTGCTGGGGGAGGAATGCAGCATGGTGTAGTGATTTGAGCATTGGGCCCTGGAGATTTGATTCCCCGCTCAACCGTGGAAATCCGCTGGGTGACTTTGGCCACGTCACACACTCTTAGCACCAGAAAACTCTGCAATAGGTTCACCTTTGGGTCACCGTAAGTCAGAAATGACTTGAAGGCACACAGCAACAACAACAAGGAAGAAGGAAGGGAAGAAGCAGAGGCCGGACCCACTCCCTTTGCCCTGTAGGTTGTACCACCACCACCCCATGCCAGTTTTTGAAAGGTTCAGGAAAGACCTGGGTATCCCAACAAGAGTCTTTGTGAGCCGATTTGCACTTTAGGAATCAGAGAGAAGCACCAATGAAAGAATAAGTATGTGTGCATGCATGTGAGTGGCAAATCTCAGACAAGTATGCTTTCCTGTGTGCTGTATGAGGGAGAGACAAACCCAAGAACCAACCTTTCCCACAAGTTGTTGATTATTTTTTTGTGCTCATCTGAATGTAAACCAGGTATGTTGACATGAAGTGAGTGTTTATGAGGCCAGGAGAAATGATAAATACAGGCAATAAGGTAAAGGAATAAGGAATAAGCTGCCAAAGGGGCTAATTTGGTGGGACAGGATAAGGTGAGCCATGAAAGGCAAGACTAGGTGGGCTCTGGGATGAGAAAGGTGGAACATGGGTGCAAGGAAGAAGAACCAGAGGTTTAAAGGAGGTAGAGCTGTGAGGATGACAGGGCTGAGGTCCAAATTCTGAAGTTCTCTAGCCTTGGGTTTGGATTTTGGATTTCTTATGCATACGCTTCCCTCTAGTTGTTTTCAGAGGTGGATGCTGAGACAGGAGACTGCCGGCTGCACCAAGACGGGCTCTGTACCATTTTGCGTCTCCTGCTGGGCACGCCAGCTGCAGATGGGGCTGAACTCTATAGCCGGCTGTGTGCTGAGAAGTGCAGCCAGGACGGACTGACTCTTGGTAAGAACGGTCATAAACAGGGGCACGAAGGAGGAAAAGGCAGTCTGTGGGAATCATAGCGAGCGTGCTAATGTATCATTAGTGTTATCTCAGGATTCAAGGTGGGATGTCTCCCCTTGCTGCAGGCAAGCAAAAATATATTCAGGAAATAATGGGAAAGAGGTTCGGATGGTTACCAGTGAGCTAATGATGTGCTATGTGTGAAAATGAGAATGGGGAAGTGGAAGCATAGAAAAGAACGAGCTGTAGGCACAGGGGAAGGGTGTATGTGCATGTATGTTTTCAAGTCACCTGTCAACTTATGCTGACCCCATGAATTTCATAAGGTTTTAGGAATGCTCAGAGGTTGTTTTGCCAGTTCCTTTCTCTGAAATATAGCCTACAGCACCTGTTATTCATTGATAGTCTCCAACCTGAGTACAGCCAGCCCTCCACATTTGTGGACTTCACTTTCATGGATTATTTGCAAGTTTCTCCAATCCCTCTCCCTTACCTTAAGTGCTTCTTTTCTGGGGGAGCTTTCCCTCTCAGTGGCTCTGTTCAGGCCATAGGTAACACCTGTTAGAAAGATTTGAGATCCTGTCTCTCTAATTCCCCAAACTGTCTTGTTCAGTACCTATAACCTTTTTCTCTATATTCCCCAAACCAATCTGTATTCAGAATTATTAACCTACAAAGGTTGGGTTCCTGAGAGAATACAATGCCCTCCTCCTTGCTGCTAGGCCTCATCTCCATGGCAACCGACCTATACAAGACAGACGCAAGTTGACTGAGGCCCAAGAGCTGTCTGGCTGAGAATTCTAAAGCCCCTTTCCTAAATTGCAAACCCCAGGATGCCACAGAATCTTCTTAGGCAGCCAATCATATGAGCTCTTCGCCTGACACAGACAAACTTTGGCTGTTTGATATATTAGATAAATATTTTTTGAGCTGTAGATGAAATAATTTTTTAAAGCAGGGTTGCCCCAAGACCCAATTTTTATTATTATATACAAGGGTTTCCTAAGACCTATAATGTTTACGTAGAGGTTCCCTGAGAATTATTTCAGGGGTTCCTCCAGGGTTGAAAGTTTGGGAACGGTCAACTGGGAGGGTGCCAGGTTGCTTAGCCTTGATGCAGAAGTTATGAGGACCCAGGCACTGGTTTTGTACTCATGTTCCTCGCCCCTCTCCCCCATTCCGTGTCTCTTTCTCCCTTTCCCCAGATGAGTTCCAGGATTTCTCACTCCGTCACCCCGACTATGCCCGCCTGTTCAGCACGTACTTGCGTCCCCCGGCGGCCTGCACGCTTCCCAAGCCTGGCCTCTCGTCTACCTGTGCTAATGGCTCTCCTGCTGCTCTCCTCAAGAACAAAGCTGACTAAAACTCTCAAAACTCTTTAGCCATGTGTATAAACACAAGAACACACACACAAACACACACACAGAGCCATGCCACACCCTTGGCCACGCTCCTCCTGCTTGCTTGTTCGCTCCCAGCTGCGATGGTGGAGAGGCAGACGGGGGCAGAGACACCCCCATCTCAGGGCAACTGTAACAGGGGAAATCACAGCCGCAAGTTTGTTACGGGACTGGGGCTTCTCTCTGTTTTCCTTTGGAAAGTTTATTTTTGTTATGGTTTAATTATATCACTTTATTTTACGTTGTGTTTTTATTTTGTTAAGGGGATGGAAGAGAAAAAAAAAACAGAAGGATGAGATAACTGGCTTTTTGTTTTGTTTTCTGTTTTGTAAAATATATATAAAAAGTGCTATTTTGTATATTAAATAAATATCTATATCTCTATAATTAAAAAAGAAGAACATATGTATGAGGTTTTAAAAGAGAGGCAGTTCCTGGTGTGGTTTTTATTTTGTTTTGCATTTGAATAGACTTCCTGGAAGACTGGAAATAAGCTGGCTCAGGCTGGTTAGTGCAAAATGGAAGAAATATCTTCGACATCATGTCAAATGCATTTCGCTCATACATATTGTATAAGAAGGCGGCATAGTGAACTTAGACATTAGAAAATGAAGATCTCTCTCGGGTGTGGAGGGGAAATATAAAAAGTTGCACTGTATTCCCACTCCTTTCATGGTCTTGCTCCTACTTTGGCTTCTGGAGTTGGTTAGGACCCCAAAGTAAGGTGGAAACAACTTTGGCTGAGATACTAGATCAGCTAGTTAGTTTTAAGTATACTAATCTAAGTACTGTCTAATGACCTGATCCCCCTATCTGGCTTTACCAGGCATCAGCTGCTGCAAATAACAGTGGTCTGTTCTCCTCCAGATTGGGGCCAGCAGCAATCTCTGGTGTACCAATCAGAAGCAAGAGCCCTCTCATAATTCCTCACGCCAGAGATTGCTGGCGGGAGGTGGGTAGAAACATCAGTCAGCTATGCCTCGATGAACAGGAGAACAGACCTCCGTTGTTCACACTGGCCTGATAAAACAGGATTGGGGTGACTTATTACAATTGTGGCGTGATTGTGAATGCATAGGCTTTGTGAATACGAGTCGGTTACCAGCGCATAACTCTGGTTTATCCATCTGTAACTGCAGGATTGAATTCCAGCCTTCCTTTTTACTTCTCATTGTCCTGAAACTTTCTGGTATCCTTTATCAGCCGTGGGCCGAACAAGCAGGGGATAGGGACCAATTATTGCTGCTATAACTCTCTCTTCTCTCCCAACACACAGGCTGCAGCGTTGTGTTCGGGTGTATCAGATATGACATCCCATCACTTTTGGTCAAAACTTTTAGCCAATTTTTGTTTTATAGGGGCAACCTAACCTGTATTTATGGACAATTTGGTGGCAATTTGGCTGGCAGAAGGGCACAAAAGTGAGATTGGGGGGCCGCAGACAGCTCATGGGCCACGGTTACCCACCCTATCTTACACAGAAGAGGTTAGATTGGAATGCTTGTTATCAGCCCTGCAACAGAGTTTCATTACTCTATAACTGGGGGGTGGGAAAGTTAACTTTGGGACAGTAAGACAGAGGTAAAGCATCATGTTTCATATCTTTCTTCTTGAATTTTTCCAGTACAATATCATCCAGGAGATATTTTTTTTTAGCTTTGTAGCACATATTCCCCTCTTCAACTTCTATACATATATCTAGGATATTATAAGCCAACGTAGAACTGGATCTGCTTGTAGAACCCTGGGTGAGTAGATCATGAAGGGCTTCTGACCTCCAGTTGTTCTGCAACAGTCATAACAAAATGGTTCTTACCCTTTCCATGACTGTGCTGTGCCTCAAGATCCAGGTGATGGATCTAGGGCTTCTATGAAATAACAGGGTAAATTCTGCAATCCTGGACTCTGCCAGCTTTTGCTACAAGCTGTTAGAAACTTAAGCAGATCAACACCCCCCCCCCCCCACAACTCCACTTTTCTTTTTGTCTTCCTGTCACCTAAATGATACCTTGCATGTTCCATTGTCCTGGAAAGAACTTGCTTAGGATGGAACTATGCTTAGTTTTCTAAAACTATCATTATCTTGGAAACTTGGATACTCTGGCATACCTGGAAGAGTCCCTCAGATCTATGGAAATTGCTCTGATTTGGGGTGGGCCCTTCACACTTCCAAAACCTCTAAGTAAGTGGATCACCTGCTGAAATAACAGCAAGGCTTCCATGATACAGTGAGGGCAAGACGGTGAGTTTCGGAGCTGTGTTTGTAGAGTCAACCAAGTGTGATTTTTACATGTCTTTAATTTGCTAATAAATGTGAACAGATAGGGAGCTCTCCTCTTCCACAGGAAGTTTGTCTCAAAAGACTTATTTAAGCACATTTTTCTTTTTCTCCTCTGTAAAATGTTTTCTGGTCCACCCCAGGGGAACAGCTTTGAAATGGCAAGGTTAAGGAAGATGACTATGCTGCAACTGGAACTAGTTTAGGAGACTCTGTCTCCAACAAAAGAAAGGCTCTGTTACTGATTGCGAAGGCGCTTGCTTCTTCGGGTACCCGAGCCATTGCTCTTTCTCTTGTGGCTACGTTGGACAGTTGGATTGGCTTCCATATTTTTGCTTGGTAGACTACTGGAGTTGTCTGGCATCTGCCCCCCAGGGGAATACCTTGTCTTAGCACCTTGTTTTCCAGAATCTGCGGGTGAGGAAGGAAGGATGTCCCCTTGCTCCATGAGAAGTGGACCATGACCACAAGGAGTTGAGAGACTGAGCTTGGAGGCAAGCAAAGAGGAGAAACTGGACAGCTCTTCATCTTCCTGTTCTCCTTTAGTACTGTGTTTAAGGACAGCTTCCATTCTTGCTCCAGGGAGCTCTGGTAGCCTGACATTTGCCAAAATGACTCTCTCAAGCAAGCCTCCACCTTCCACCTTGCTTGGTTTCTTTGTGTCACTGTCTAAACTGAGGGATTTGGAAGGAAGCGAAACATTAGATTCATATCTTTGGGTGGGTTCACCATTATTATGGCTGCTGCTGCTGTCTTGGAGAATGAGCTGTGGTGGAAGTGTTGAGACTGCTTTGCCAGGACTGGTGGATACAGGAGTGTGATCTCCACCAGGGCCACAGCTGTCTCCTTCAGCCTCGGCTGAGATAATGAAGCCAAAAGGATTTGGATTTGAAGGGTTCTGAGTAGGTTTTGTGACTTGCTTCTCATCTGCATTCTTTTCCACCAAAGGGGTGATCTTGCACTGGTCTGTGAGAGGCCACTGAGACTTCTGACCTCTTTCAGGGCCCTTCTGGGCCCTCAAAGGTGGAGACTTCAGCATCAAAAAGGTGAAACATGAGAGATGCTCAGAGTCTGGGACTGATACTTGATCTTTAAGTGTCCCTGTCCCACCAGAATCAGCTGAAGTCAACAGTTGTTCATTTCCTCTGGTGAGTTCATCATGGGACTTTAAATCAACTTCAATTTCCAACACAGGTGGGTCATCTGACTTTTGACCACCTTGTTTAATAGGAGCCAATTGATTCTGCAGTTGTAGCTTATCTATAGACAACTCTGAATTTTTGGCAGGGCTGTTACCCTTTGTGTTTGTGGTATTTGTTTGTGTTGAGATAACTTCCAGGTTCTTCTGAGACTGGACCTTTGCTTTTGGGCTTTCGAATGCAGTTCTAGGGCCAGGAGAAGTTAACATTAGATTGCCTTGCCTTGTCAAACTTTGGCAATAAGTGCCTACAATCTGAGAATGTGTTGTAGCTACCATAGGGGTTGATTTTGGTCCTTTCCAAATAACTTGGGACGAGTATTGGTCTTTCACTACCTCTCCTTGGCAGCCATCTTGCTTTTCCCATGTATGGTCAATGTGTTTCTGACTACTTTGTTTCATATGGTTGTCCCAGTGAGTTTTCCTCTCCCTGTTCTTACACCCAAGCTCTTTTTTATTTGTGGTATCCTTGGATCCTGTCTCTTGAACATGGGATTGACTTATCACCTTTGCTGAATGGTCAACATTCAGTTCTTTCTGTCTGTTTAGAGTCAACTTCAGAGCATTTCCTCCTGCTATGTGATCCCCAAATAATATTTTGGTCATATCTTGATTATCATGGTCCATCTCTTTTGAAGCATTATCCTTTATTTCCCAGAAACCCTGAGCCTTCTTGGGATATTTGGCCTCCCCTTGTTGGCTACCATATTGTTTTGCATTTTTATTGTTGGCTGAGTCTACATTATTCCGAACCAGTTGACTTCCATTATGGAACTGTACTGTGACCATTCGACTGCTCTGCTCTGCTACCTTTGGAACCTCCAATCGACTCTTGACCTTGTCTTCTTGGCTGCCATCTTGCTTTGAATCCTGTGTGGTACAGGCCCTTGGAATTCCTTCTTTTGCTTTGCTGTTCCCTTGTTTTCCAGAAAAGCTGCTGTTTCCTGTTACGTTTCTAGCGGCTTCTGACCTGACCCTTTGGACTGGCGGAAAGATTCCGATGCCGTGATCTCTAACTTGGTCCAGTCCTAGTAAATGTTGAGTGTCTCCTTCGTCTATAGTCTTCAAAGAGGGTGAAGGATTTCCTTCCTGAAACTCATGACTGCCATATTTGTGAAGAGATGGTCTTGCTGCAGAGGGTCGGATACCCTTTGGCAGATTTCCCAATCGCTGGTGCAAATGAGGAACTGCTGGAGAAATTACTACGGATGCAGGCAGTTCTGTCTGACTATTTCTAATGCCCTTCTTTCCAGAAGGTCTCTTCATGGCTCGGCATGAAGGAGCTTCTCCCTTGCTGTTGCCACTGACCTCATCCTCTTCCTCAGACTGTGATGGAGTGAAATCAGAATGAGAAGTGGGGTACACTGAAGGCTCCCTTTCTTCTTCCGTCAGCGCCAGGAGCCTCTTCTCTTTCAGCTGAAGGTAGAAAAGAAAAGAGAGGCTCATGAGCATGACCTCCAGAATGCTATGGCCCCAAGCTTTAGCATAATGTTCATCTTCCAGCTTGGCCAGGATTTGGCCTTTTGTGGTTCACTACTGATGTTACAGTATGAGCATTTGCAAGAACAGAGTGGAATCCTGTGCATGGCAGGAAATTTACAACAACCCCCTGCCATCTAATCACCACTACTTGCGACCAGGTGAATATATCCATTTGGGTGGCGACCAATATCAAGCAAGCAAGGCCAAGCTATCAAGACAATGGGTTTAGCAATAATCCTACCATCTTTATTAAGCCAACCAAAATGGTGGCTTTCAAATGGGACCAGCAAATGGAGAGTGTATATTACTGTGCCTTTTTCTGATTTCTCTCAACCCATATTTCAGCCCATATGCATTAGATTGTTTGACCCAGGGCTCCTTCGGTAGGAATCACAATGGCCAAAGCCACAGTTCCTATGGCCACTGCCATCTAAACTTGCCACATGAGTAGGGCAACATAATGATCACCCTCCCGTGACCTCCAAATCGCAGATGATAGGATCATAGAATCATAAAATCATAGAGCTGGTAGAGGGCCATCCAATCCAACCGTATTGTGCCATGCAGAAAGATACAAAGCATTCCAAATAGATGGCCACCCAGCCTTTGTTTTAAAACTTCCAGAGAAGATTCCACCACACGCTGAGGCAGCATATTCCACTGTCGAACTGCTCTTATCATCAGGAAGTTCTTCCTACTGTTTAGATGGAATCTCTTCCTGAGGTTTGAAGCCATTGCTCCATGTCCTAATCCCTGCAGCAGCAGAAAACAAGCTTGCTCCAAGCAAGAGCAAGATCTTGTTCTCTTATGTTTTACCTGGTTGGGTGTTAAGTTTAGCTCCTCCTCTAATTCTTCCACCAGATCCAGGGGATCTTGACTTTTTTCTGGAGACAGTAACCGAGCCATGAATTGTGGATGGATGACAGCTTCCACCTGTCAGAGAGGGGAAAAAGGAACACTATGGCTAGCAGTATACTGAGCTCATTTAGGCTGAAAGGGAGAAAAGTGTTGCTTGCCTTAGTTTGCTGTTAAAGCAATTCATTTGTTAGTAATGTGCTAGGCACGATGGAAGCTACAGTGCTGAGTTCTTTGTTACAGAAGAATTTCTCCCCAATATTGGTCTCTTTCACACTACAGCACACTGAGAACACTTTTGACTTCCACAGCTTCATTCTATGGAATCCTGGGATTTGTAGTTTCACGAGGCATTTAGAATTCTCAGCCAGAGAGCTCTAGTGTCTCACCAAACAGCAAGTCCCAGGATTCTGTATGATATAGCCATGGCAGTTAAAGTGATATCAAAGTGCTATAATTTTGCAGCATGGAAGACACTATACATAGATAATTTGGAGGGGCAAACGCAGAGCCAGGGGTTGTGGAAATAAAGGTGAAGCAAATCTTGATTATGGGAACTCACATGGGGGGAAGAAAAGTTTAGGGGTTACAGAGCCTGAGTGGTATATAGTGGTTTGAATGTAGGACTTCAACCTTGGAGACCAGAGTTCGATTCCTTTGCTTGGCCATAGAAACCCACTGGATGCCCCTGGGCACATTGCACACTTTCAGCAACCAGAAAGCCCCAGAAAACTCAATGACACATTTGCCTTAGGGTTGCCATAAGTCAGAAATGACTTTTGCAGGCATACAACAACAATTTAGGAGTAGCATCCTGCCTTAGGTATGAAGCACAATGGGTGATTGAGGGTATGTTGCTTGTGGAGTCACCATAACCTCCCTCAAGGCTGCTGGAAGACTACAATGGGGTGGAGGGGTTCCCGCCAGCCCATCTTCCCCATCTCCTTCAAAAGCTATCCTTAGAGGATAGTTTAGAGCAGTGGTTCTCAATCTGTGGGTCCCCAGATGTTTGTGGACTTCAGCTCCCAGAAGCCCTGAGCATTGACCATAATGGCTGGGGCTTCTGGGAGCTGAAGTCCGCAAACATCTGGGGACCCACAGGTTGAGAACCACTGGTTTAGAGGAAGGGCATAGGGAGGAAATTTTAGGATCCCCCTGCCAAAACCAAAAAACCTGAAGTCATCACAACATTGTACTGGCAAACCCTGTGAATCATGACGGCACGGAGAATACTCTGGCAGCTGCAGGATGGTAGGATTGTGTGTCTTTGTCCCACAGAAAAGTCTTAATGAGATTTCACAAGACAACTTATGAAGAGAATTGGGGAAAGACTGGATTTCTAAGGCCATTTCCGCCCTACACTGTTATAATACTATTATTCCACTTTCAACATCCTGTGGGATTTTGGGGTTTGTAGCTTCCTGAGGCCAAATAGCTCTCTGGATGCGAGTTCTAAATGGTCCTCCCTAAACTGCAAACCCCAGGATTCCACAGGATGTTGAAAGTGGAATAATAGCACTATAACAGTGTAGTGCGGAAGTGGCCTTTCACTCCCCTGCCCTGATTTTTCCCCCAAGGGAACTGGCCAGTCACCAAAACAAGAAAGCAGCCACATTTTAGCTCTCTAATTGTTGTGTTGATACAACTGCGTACCTAGACCTTTGGCTGAAAGCTTTTATAGAGGAAATGCTATCCTTCTTTTCAAACATTTAAGCAGGCAAAGCTGTAGGAATCCAACACCCCACTCCCCAATCTGGCGAATACACCCTCCAAACCTTTACTCTGGGCTTCCAATCAGTTTCTGCATGCTAAAACTTTCCTCGCCCACCATTCCGGAGTGCATGAGGAGCAGAAACATGTCGAAGGGAGGAAAAGGACAGAAAGTGATCACATTTCTGTGTTAAATTCTGGGCAAAGGATCCAATCATGCACCATGATGCCAGTTCCATTTGTTTTAACCCAAAGGAAATTGCTGAAGGAAATAATAGAGGAGACTGATGGGTGCATTATAATAATAGCACTATAATAATAGCGCTATCACAGTGCAAGGTGGAAATGGCCTAAGTCAGAAAGCAAATTCCGCTGCTGCCCCCTGCTGGGCTCTTGTTACCTTACAGACAAATTCTTCATCGTTGCACAACTGGTCAATATACTGTGTCAAAGCAGGGTCTGGGAACACCTCGTCCTCCTGGCTTTGAGGGTCTCTGGACGCCCCTTGCTCTTTCTTTTCATCTTCATCTTCCTCCCAGCTTGTGTCCAAGCCTTCCATGATCTCGGCGTACTGGTGCACCGCCTCGGCAGGGATTTCCCGGGGAGCTCCTGGGGCAGAGGCGCTCGGTGGACGCCGCTGACGCCGCCGAGGCTGGCGGCTTTTGGAGGCTGATTTCTTGGGGATGTACACTTGAGAGAAGACACAGCAAGGTCATCATAGAGCCAGTCTCAGCCCATGCACACACAAAACCGGAATGCATTCAACTCATGTTGACCTACTGCATAACCCCCAACATTTCACAGATGAAAACTGGGACTCGTGGGGCCAAGCTACATCACATTGTGGTCAAGGGGACAAAAGTTATGAATGAAGAAGAACACACCAGCTAGGAGAAGATGCAGCAGCTGGCTTTTGCCTGAGCCTACTATGAAGGGCAACATTCTGCCTCCTCCTCTCCGCTCTTTCCACTGCTGAATTAATAGAGTGCCAACTAGTTTTGCACTTTGACCTCCAGAAAAAACCCTGATGGGTTGCCTGAGGGTCTTCATAAGTCAGAAATAACTTGACGGCACACAACAACATAGATGGTCATCTGTCAGAGATGCTTACGCATTCCTAGACTGGCAGAGGTTAGACTAGAATGCCTTTGGGGTCTGTTGCACCTCTAGAATTCTAACTGATTAATTAATAAGATTCTACCTTGTTGCTGCCCTGATTCAGGGGCAGGGGACACAGGCGGCCTGGTGGGCTTGGGAACTGGGGCCTGGAACTGGGAGCAATGGGCCAAGAGCTTCATCTTCTGGATTTGCTGTTCTTCTTCTGCTTCAAACTCCATGAACCTGAGGAAGACAAGGGCAGAGGAAGTAACCTCCTGAGCACGAGACTGCCTTCTTCCTCCATCCCACGTCATTGCCCCGCAAACACACAAGCAACGCCGAGCAACGTGAAATCGAAAGGGGAGCAAGGGCCAAGTGACTCACTTTTCCGCCATCTCGTAGAAGATCATGCGCTCAAAGTTGCTGCTGTGCTCCCACTCTTGTACGGCGCGAGGCACCCCATCCTCCAGGGTCATATCAGGGCGAAGACGGGCCAATGAACGGAGGACAGGGCTGTAGAGGTGGAATGGTCAAGTCAGGTCAACCAAACTTCTGAATTTGGAAGGGCAGCTTTACCATCACTTCCAGAATATGTATGACCTTTCTTGGCCTGGGCCATCCTGACTCCCACAGCATCTTCATCAGTCTTGCCTAAGTAACTTAGCCTCACCTGACAGTATGGCCCAGTGGTTAAAAGTGCTTGGATCGCAGATAAGTTTATACAATTCCAAGGAGGAAGCAATTAATAAAAATGTAAACTGAGGAGGTGAATCCCAAACAGGGGCCAAGAAATACAGTAATGTGTTTTTATTGTCATATTGTGTTGATTTGAGATGTTTTGGAATCATCACTTTCCTACAGATCACCTTGGCAACGGTAACCACTGGCAAGGTTTTCAGCAAAATGCAATGGGAAACTTAAAAACTGTTGCTTGGCACCTATTTGAAAGTCTTCCTTCTTCTGTTCAGTTTAATTCAATTAGCAGAATTGAAGCAATAAATCTCCTCTCCAACACATCATTTCAGGTTGCAGTTCCAGCTTCATCTTACTATAGGGGTAGGCAGATTCCATGCTTGAAAGATCTCTTTTGCCCACCAACCCACCCACCTCATAAAACCAGAAAATCTTCTCTATTGGAAGGTCTAGCTGTGGGTGCTGGACTTTAGTTCCCAGAAGCCCTAGCCAGCGTTGCCAAAGGTGAGGGATTCTGGGGGCTAAAGTCTAGCAACGTCTGGAGTCTCCCTGGTTGAATTCAACAGCAAAAAAGACATAATTAAAACTAAAGGAATTTGAAAACAAAACTTGTTTAGGTGATAGAACTGATCAAGATCACAGTTAGGACACTCTCTTGGGGCTGATTTGGGTTGGGTGGGGGTGAAGAGGAAATTAAATGAATCCCTACATGTACAGTCGGCCCTCCATATCCATGGAGTCTGTATCCAGAGATTCAAGCAACACAGCTTGAAAATATTTCCCTCTCCCCGCCCAAAAAAAATCCAAAAAGCAAACATTGATTTTGCCATTTTATATATGAGGGATTCCATTCTACTAGATCATTATACATAACTGGACTTGAGCATCCATGAACTTTGGTATCCATGGGGGTCCTGGAACCAAACACTAGCAGATACCAAGGGCCCACTGTAAAGTTCCAGCATACCAGGGAAGATTAGCATTTAGTTGCCTTTTGATAGTGGTGTTTTGATGTGGGAGCAATGAAATCAAGGACGGGAACCATGAAGCTCTTCCAGTGTTGAACTGCAACATCCCAGCAACCCAAGCCAGCATAGCCAGTGGTGATGAATGCTGGGAACTAGAGTCCAAAAATATCCAGAAGGGCACCTGAATCCCACTCTTGATTTGGGCACACATGTGCACACACAACCCTGCAATCTGAAGTGGTCCACTCCAGGAAAATCTTTGCCACTTGATCTGGGCCATTGGATATAAATGTGGCCCTTAGCTTTGTGGTTGTGGGAGCAGAGATTCCCAGCAAAACCACTCCCCCAATATGTTAAATGGGTTCTAGGCTGGCTAACTGTGAAGATTAAAATTCAGCTTCCATTATGGATGCCGTGCTTTGCAGGTCAAAAACGAAAGAATCAGAATTCTCCAATATTTTTTTGAGGAAAGAGTTTTGCTCCTGGAGTCATCCATCTTTGCTCCAGCGAAGGGCATTTGTTTACCTTCAGCCATTTTGAAAGCACTTAAGGCAATATCTTTTCAAACGGTGGGTTTTTCATCTCAGCGCTAACACAGGGCTTTGGTTTTCCCAGTCAATGGGTAACCGGGGACTGATTGTCATCCATTCATCCTGCCTCCTAGCCTGTCTGCAACCATATTATCTCAGCTCTAGATTCCCCTTGCCTCCCAAAGCACATCCCTTGCAACCCAGACCCTCACATGAAAAAACAGGCCAAAGCTTCAGCATCAGGAGTGGCAGGGAAATGGCATCTCGCCAAGGCCTTGTAGCGTTGCCAACGCCGGTAGTTTTCATAAACCCCCTTGGAGGTACAGGCAAAGGAGGCGTCACTGGGAGGGGGCACTTGGGCTGACGGCACGGTCTCCGGCACTCTGGGTTTCCTACCACCCGGCTCCTCGCCAGCTTTGGTCAGCAACACCGTGCGAACGGCAGGACCCGGAAGTCCCTCCCGGCGTTGAGCAGCCCAGCCCAGCGGCATCCCCGTGAGGAAGAAAGTCTGAGTACGAGGCATTTCCTCCACACCGCCCACCATGGGTCCTTCTCTTTTCAGCTTGATGATCAGCTTGCTTCCTGGGGCATCGGCCGAGGTGACGAGTAGAGCAGCTCTGGGGAAGGCTGGCAGAAGCAGTGAGGGGGCACTAGGAGGGCAGGAAGGGAGGGCAGGCCCTGGGGTGTGAATCTGGGAAGACATGGCCCTGTAGGAGAAAGACTCCGAGCTCAGTCCTTGTCTCGGTGCTCCCTTATGTCCTGATGGGAAAATGTTGGTGAAAATGAATTGAGAACAGGGCTTTCTGAGAGGTTCACCACACCACCATTCGGTTTCCAAGAAGATCACGCATTGTTGACGTGACTCTAGGTGCGAGGGTTGAATGATAAAGATTCCAGAACTTGGACACCCTGAGAGTTCCATTAAAGGGAAGAAGTTGAAGTTCTTCATGCAGACCTGGCTTAAGCACGTTACCATGATTTCTAGCTTCATACTGTTGTCCACAGGAGTGGTTTGAGCATCAGATTACAACCCTGGAGACCAGGGTTTGATTCCCCGCCCGGCCATGAAAACTCACTGGGTGATCTTGGGTGCCTCACTCACTCTCAGTCCCAGAAACCCCCATGATACTTTCACTTTAGGGTCACCATAAGTTGGAAACAACTTGAAGGCACACAACAACAAGAAACTGTTGTCTGAGCATCTGCCCACAGCGAGGGAGATGATCGATTGGATGGAGGGAGGTAACACTATCCTACTGCTATAAGGAGTGGGCATTCCGCTGAAGGTAAGCGGTGTCTCCAACAAGGGTTTCCAACTTTTCTACAGGCTTTGCTCGTGGGCCCTTAACAACAGCTTGATCTGCAGAGAGGAACCGAGGACTGCTACAAAAAAGGTTCAGCAGATGGTATCTCCATACTACGTAACATGTTTGGCGCATAGAAGCATCAGACCTAAGAGCACTGGCACCCATCAGAAGTACATACTTCTCCTGAAACACCTCCTCAGAAATGCCACAAGAGGTGAAATGTGTCCCAAATCTAGTGAAAAGCAAACTAGCAAAGGGTTAATTACAGTAGTTTGTTTGTTTGTGACCACAGACTTGACTCATGGTGTCTGCTCTGACATCGGGCAGTTGATTGTAAGCCCAGTGTTATCCAACTGGAGGATAAGGCACGTCTGCCCTGTAAGCTTAAGCCAAGCTTAACTGTCATGGCTTCCTCACCATATGATGGGAATTGCAGTTTTGTGAAGATTGCTGTTATGTACCTTTAGGTTGGCTATGACTTATGGCTACTCCTGTTATGGGGCTTTTCTCAGCAGGATTTATTCAGAGGAGGTTTGCTCTGGCCTTAGGGCAGAGAGAGTGTGCCTTGCCCACAGCCAGCCAGTGGTTTTCCACGGCTAAGTGAGGATTCCAGCTGTGCACTCCCAAAGTCCTAGGGCCTTAGTGCTATTATTCCACTTTCAACCTCCTATGGAATTCTGGGGTTTGTAGTTTCCTGAGGCCAAAGAGCTCTCCGGTTGAGAGTTCTAAGTGCCCCTCCCTAAACTGCAAAACCCAGGATTCCATAGGAGGTTGAAACTGGAATAATAGCACTATAACAGTGTAGTGCAGAAAGGCCCCTAGACAAACCTTGAAACCACTAGACTAGACCATGCTGGTTCTCTGTCAAAGAGTGTTGTTGTTGTTTTGTGTGTTGTTTTGAGCTGTTTCTGACTTATGGTGACTCTAAGGCAAACGGATCATGGGATTTTCTGGGGCTGAGAGTATGTGATGTGCCTGAGGCCACCCAGTAGATTTCCACGGCAGAGCCGGGAATCGAACCCTGACCTCCACGGTTGTAATCCCACACTCAGACCACTACACTACTCTGTCTCTCTCTCTCTTTCTCTACCTCTGGGTGGAACTATAATTATCCCAGATAAGTGGTTAATGTGTGTATTCATTGTGTCTTTTTGTTTGTTTGTTGCTTTTCTCTTCTCTTTCTCTTTTAACTGCTTTGGTACTTTGAACCCACTTTGCAGCAATTGAAGTAAGCTGAAGACAAAGGGGGAAGAAGAGGGAGAAACTGGGACATTTTAAGAGCAGCTGGGACGACAGAAGATTAATAGGTCTGCCCCTGCCACGCTGGGATAGTAGGAGGGCACGGAACAGTACAATTACTATTTTTAAAAAAGTATTAATTGTAAGGGATTACAAAAGCACATATTTCATAAAGCTTTCTTTATTCCATAGTTTCTGTACCTGTAGTTGTTGTTGTTGTTGTTGTTGACTTTTGGCAACTCAAAGGTGAAGCTATTTTTTTTTTTTTTTGCAAGATCTGTTTGGGTGGAAGTTGCCCTTGACTTCCTCTGAGGCTGAGAGAATGTGGCTCACCCAAGGACACCCAGTGGGTTTCCATGGCAGACCAAAGATTCAAACCCTGGTCTCCAGAGTTGTAGTGCAACGCTCAAAATACTACACCTCTCTCTGGCCATTTCCACACTACACTTAGTGCTATTATTCCACTTTCAGCATCCTGTGGGGTTCTGGGATTTGTAGTTTCCTGAAGCCAAAGAGCTCTCTGGCTGAGAATCCTAAATGCCCTTCACCGAACTGCAAACCCCAGAATTCCATAGGAGGTGGAAAGTGGAATAATAGCGCTATAACAGTGTAGTGTGGAAATGGCCTCTTTCTCGCCTGTAGATGGAACTATAATCATCTGAGATAAACGGCTAATATGTTTGTTCATTGTGTCTTTGTTCCTTTCTTTTCTCCTCTCCTCCTGCTTTTCTCCATCCACTGTTTGAGACAGCAAGCTGTGTCAAATGACAAACATGATCTCAGTGAATTTAAACAGGTACAGGTAGCAACAAAGTTTGTTTCTCCACTCCACACCCTACCAAAAAACAAACAAGCAAACAAAAAACCATAAAGGTATTTTGGGCAAGAAATTGAAAAATTAAATTAAAAGAATTAAAAAAAACCACATTATTATTGCACAAGAAATGTCTTTTTGCTGTACAGGATCTGTAGTCGCTGACAAAGTGCAATACAAATCCTGGAGTCAGCGCCTTATAAGGAATCTTATTTAGAGCAGGGTGGGAATCCAACAGATCTCCAGGTATTATTGGACTGCAAGTCCCACCGTTCTGTTATCCTGTCTGGGGCTTCTGGAACTTGCAGTTGAATAGTATCTAAAGACCCGCGTGATTCACACCCCTGGCTTGGAGCATGCATTCCAAAGAGAAAAGGTGGAAACATTTGCTGTGGTTTTGAGTTCAGTATTTGGAGTTATGTACAGCTTGCCAGGAGAAAAAAAGGGAAGTTATTATCAAAAGAATCAGCCACCTTGTTTAAAAACAATGGCTATTTCCGCACTACATTGTTATAGCACTGTCATTCCACTTTCAACCTGCTGTGGAATCCCCCAGTTTGCAATTTAAGGAGGGATATGTAACATTTTCAGCCAGAGAGCTCTTTGCCCTTAGGAAACTACAAAGCCCAGAATTCCACAGGATGTTGAAAGCGATTTCCATAGATATTGAAGTAATGCATGGACCTTTTTTTTTCTTGTAAAAATATAAATAAAAAAATGCCTGTCTGGAAGTGGAATAATAGCGCTATAACAGTGTAGTGCGGAAATGAGACCATAGCGGGGTGGCATGAACAGGAGAAGCAAGACTCAGAAAGATTGAGGGTGCTTTTACGTGCTGAGGATGCAGAATTTCACCAGGGGAAGGAAACCCTGAGCCGCGGCACGTTTACCGCGGGAGAACTACAAATCCCAGAAGGCGTCGGGCAAGGGAGGACTACAACTCCCGGGGCGGCTCGCGCTCTTTGAACCCACAAAAAAACTACAGGCCCCAGAATGCTTAGGGGAGGGCTTCTTTTGCGTCCGAGCATTGGAAAGTGGAAGGAAGAGGTGGAGTCGGGTTTGCACGTGGAGGAGAGAAAGAAGTCGGACCTTTAGGAATCAGGAGAGGGTTTTAGTAGCTCTGACCTGCAAGGCTCGCAGCTATGTTCCTGCAGTTCTACCTCGATGAGCAAGGAGAGAGGGTCTACACCCTCAAGGTAAGGGTTGCATCCTGGCTCTGAATTTGGACCTTCCCAGTATCCCAGTATATTTAATCTGATCCCCCCCTTACTTTCTCATATCCTGATGCAGCTTTTAAATGCACCCATCAGTCTCCTCTATGATTTCCTGCAGCAATTTCCTTTGGGTTAAAAGAAATGGAACTGGCATCATGGTGCGTGATTGGATCCTTTGCCCAGAATTTAACACAGAAATGTGATCACTTTCTGTCCTTTTCCTCCCTTCGACATGTTTCTGCTCCTCATGCACTCCGGGATGGTGGGCGAGGAAAGTTTTAGCATGCAGAAACTGATTGGAAGCCCAGAGTAAAGGTTTGGAGGGTGTATTCGCCAGATTGGGGAGTGGGGTGTTGGATTCCTACAGCTTTGCCTGCTTAAATGTTTGAAAACCTCTATAAAAGCTTTCAGCCGAAGGTCTAGGTACGCAGTTGTGTCAACACAACAATTAGAGAGCTAAAATGTGGCTGCTTTCTTGTTTTGGTGACTGGCCAGTTCCTTTGGGGGAAAAATCAGGGCAGGGGAGTGAAAGGCCACTTCCGCGCTATATTGTTATAGCGCTATTATTCCACTTTCAACATCCTGTGGAATCCTGGGATTTGCAGTTTAGGGAGGACCGCTTAGAACTCTCAGCCAGAGAGCTCTTTGGCCTCAGGAAGCTACAAACCCCAAAATCCCACAGGATGTTGAAAGTGGAATAATAGCACTGTAACAGTGCAGGGTGGAAATGCCCAAAGAATTGCCCTCTGAAATAAGAATTCTGCCCCTCTCCCCATTTTTCTTTCAGTCTCCAAATTTCTGGTATTGCAGAGTGAGAAAGCAAAAATATTTACAGCTAGAACTTTTCTGTTTGCTTTGTTCACATTCCCTTGCTCCCTTTGCCTGCCTCTTTTTCTTGGACATCTTCCATTGCTAAATATTCAGCTGAAGTTTTAAGTTGTTGCAGTGCTAGGAGTTGGAGACAAAAGAAAAATTTCATGGAGCAGTGAGGAGATTGTCCTCATTTTGCCAGCTGTGGGGAAAAAAACTACTTGTTTTTGAAATATATTATGACTTGGAGTAAATCTTAAAATGGGGAGGCAATTCCGTAGTTGTAGGGCTACCATCGGGACGCCTATCTATGTGCCCTTGTTGGCATCAACTGTGTTCTTGTGGAAAGTTCTGTTGTGGTTACATAGTGCACCATCTAGTTGTTTTACTGCTAGAATCCTTGGCCATTTCCGCACTGCAGTGTTATAGTGCTATTATTCCACTTTCAACAGCCTGTGGAATTCTGGGATTTGTACTGAGATCTGGGATTTATTGAGGCCAAAGAGCTCTTTGATTGAGAATTCTAAATGCTCCTCCCTAAACTGCAAACCTCAGGATTCCACAGGATGTTGAAAGTGGAATAATAGCACTATAACAGCGTAGTGCGGAAATGGTCCTTGATGCAGTTGAGTGTAGAAGGAGGAAGGTCCATTGAGTCTGTAGCAATTTCATGCCCTGCCTAGTATGTCCTGTTTCCAAGCTTGCATCAACTCAACTCTGTAATGGAACAGTTCAGAGGGTTCAGCTGTCAGTTAATTCCTAGACCCACAAATAAAAACACAATAAAGTTATTTGCATACTTTATTGCTGAAATATATGGAACTTCTCACACCGATGAGGAGGTAAAGCTACTGTGACAAATATTCTTACAATATACACAGTGCCATAGCTATTTCTTAAGCTTCCAGCAGTTAATCAAAACTATTATTCTGAAGGGCTTTGGTTTTTCAGATGATTTTCAATCTGTTTTTGACGAATGTTTTCAAGCTGTTCTGTTTTCAGTTTGCTTTGGGAACGGTAGTGAGCGGAAAAGTGATTACTAAATACTTCCAATAAAATAAATGCAAGATCTGTAAAACACAGCATATCCTATGCTTGTAGTTGCCCACATAATAAATGGCCCACAGATTAAATCATGCTCTACCTTTCTTTGTGTGTTTTTGTGTTTCCAGAGCAGTACTGTTTGAACTGTACTTGTGAAGAACACACAGATAATGTATCATTCTTAATTTATTTTAGTCACTGTGCAGTTCACACAAATAGGTAATTCACTTTCACATAGAACATCATGTAGAATAACTTGCTCATTTTATCTACCGTGAGAGTTTCGGTTTCTGGATAGAAGCATATTTGTGTAGAGATGGAAGCGTGTTTGTGTAGAGTTTGCATAGAGTGGGGATATTGTGGAGTGGGCTTTGAATCTGTTACAGAATGGAGTATTTTATTTTATGTAAAATATTTATATTCCTTTTTGCTTCTTTTGATGTCAGAACAGTTTACAGTAAAGTCTGTTTAACCAATTTAAATATTATTAAACAATCTGAGAAGTTGAACCAAGGCAATTAAAATCAGCTCAGACAGTTTAAAACACTTTGAAAGCATAACACATAGGCAAATTTGGAATATATGATTTTTAGGAATGGCATAGCCTTGCTTGGGTTATATTTGCTCTCAAATTATTCTACCTTTGTTTCTGCTTTGCAGAAGGTGGATCCCTCTGGCCAGCCAACATGCTCAGCCCATCCGGCCCGCTTCTCCCCAGATGACAAATATTCCCGACACAGGATCACAATCAAGAAACGTTTTGGCGTCCTGATGACCCAGCAGCCTCGGCCTGTTGTGTAAAACTCTGAGCCTCGAACGCCAGCTGGAACCGTTACAGCCGATCAAGATGAGATAAGTTCCTTTTGAAGAAGCTGGCGCAGGAAACAACAGATAATGCTTTCTGCAGTCCACTTTGTCCCTGGGACTTTTAGGGTTCCACGACTGGTGTTTTGAAACTCAGCTTCGTTCCTGTTATGCTCTATGGAAGCAGGAACCCGTGTACATTTTACCTGAATTCTTTCCGCTGCATCTCTCTGTGTAATTCCAAAAATAAAGTGAAACCTTCCGTGGCTTTTCTTTCATTTATGCTTGCTTCGAAGACCGTCAGAGCAGGAAACTGAAGATTTCAAGACTAGGTTTAGCCAAGTGTTTGGTAACCTAGAGGCTTACCAGTTTCTTTCCACTTGATCAGGACTTTGAGTCCAAGATCCCAAGTTCTAGGGATGCTAGCTGTGTAAGTCTGTTACTATAAAAAATTTTAACGGATCTTAAAATTTGGGCACCTTAAAGCCCAATGCATTTCATTTGGCTGAAGCTTTTGCGGCCTGCAGCTCACTTTATCAGACGCAAGGATTGTTGCGTCTGTCAACAGATTAATTCCGATATAATTTAGAAATAGTGTGGTAGCTTCCTTAAATTCACTTTAGAATCAATTTAGAGTAACATTTGAAAGGCTAGTATTACTTAAGTGACACATAAAGGGTGAGTTCTACTGTGCATTTTTCCAAATATATGGGTGGGTGAATTGGAGAGGGCATGGCTTCTGTGGCCTCAAAACTTGAAGAATAAAACTGGTTCTCACAAACAGTGAACGAGAACACAGAGCCTTTGTTATCACCAGTTCCTTTTATGTATGGTTTTAAGCAAGTAGTAGACAATATGTAGTTATTCAGTTTGTACTGGGAGCGAGTGATTGCTTCAAGTCAAAGACCAAATTAGCATTCTTGCTTGCGTATCGGAGAACAATATCAAGAAACAGTAGCCTCTAGATTCATTGGCTTAGCCTTTTTGTCTAAGCTAGGCCTGCATATCCTGTGACTTAGTGGGTCACATGGTGCACCTCAGCTATGTGCTGTAGCCTTTGACAGCCTTGATAAACGACGTTGCTGTCTTCTCTTTGACTGCAAAATCAAATTATTAATTACGAGGGTCACATGAGAAGACCCAGAAAATTCTGTTCCAAAAAAACTCTTGCAGAAAATGAGAGGGACGGAAAGGCAGTTCCAGAGCCAGAGCGTGCAATCAATTATGCATCTTCATTTACCTCTGGAAGGCTGCATCTTACACCTCTTCCAGGGACATGTTATGGTTCCTTTGGTCTCTAGGGCAGGAAAATGATCCCTGCAGTTTCGGCAAAAAATGCATCTCTGGATTGCCTCTACAGTCATTGTGAGTTCCTCTTCTTCACTGGTTGCTATGTGCATTAAACCCATTTGTATGAGTGTGGCCCTCAAGTTGCAAGAGAAGTATCCAAAGGGCACATTTATCTGTCCTTTGTACTTTTGGTTGTAGTATATGGCCGTTCGGTGACATACCACCCAGTTAGATGCCAGGGGTGCTTTAGGGGAAAAAGGGCGACTAATCACATGCTCCATGCGACTAGCAACCATGCACGGAGCATGCACCATGCGCCACGCACATGTTATGTCTTTCCCCTTTCTGTTTACCAAGCGTAGGTTGGAACCAGAGAAGTAGTGCTGCATGAAGACGTCTTTTTTATTACAGATCCCATATTTTGCTATCGCTACCTCCCTCTGCTTCATTTCCTGCTTCAAGTCGGGGATGTTTATGGGTGTGCTGAGCCCAAGGTCGGCTCTTTAAAAACGCCTCTTTCGTGCTCACATCCTGCCAGCGAAACCGCAGCAGAAATGGGGGAAACAAATAAAAAGGCAATAAACACACTGCTGTTGTTTGATTTTGTGATGTGGAGGACACTTAGCACAAGTTAGTAATTGCAAACTAAGCACCTAAACGATGCTGTTGAGAAAAACTCTTGGTTTTTTTTTGTTGTTGCTGGAAAGGATGTGTAAATAATGAAGCACATAACCTCTGTTGGGGAAACACTGAATCCTTGGGGCATGCTGGAAGCTGAATTATTCATATAACCGATACGCAGGTCATGGGATATGGGGGCCACACCTCATTTTTTTTTCTTTCGTGGTACATGAGTAGGCTGGAAACTGCATAGAAATGTCTTTGCTAACACCTTCACTGAATCTGGTTCAAAGCGTGGGGACACTGTGGTACAGGCCATTTCCACACTAGACTGTTCTAGTGCTATTATTCCACTTTCAATGTCCTATGGAATCCTGAGGTTTGCAGGATTCCATAGGATGTTGAAAGTGGAATAATAGCACTAGAACAGACTAGTGTGGAAACGGCCTCAGTGGTTAAGTCAGGTGGGGGACATGTTGCCTAGACCAGGCCAGCATAGCCAAGGGTGAGAGGTGATGGGAGTTGTAGTCCAGCGGCCTTTGAACGACCACGACATTGGATGAGTGTGTCAGTTTAGTACCAGTGAAACTGCTTCAAATCCCCTGCCAGCGAGGAAGCCGTGGGACCTCTCTCGGCCTGGTCTACCTCTCACAGTTGTCGTTGTTGCAAGGATAAAACAGAGGAGGGAAAATAACCTTTTATGCTCCTTTGAGCTTAGAGGAAAGTGGAATAGAAATGCGATGAAATAACCCAAGCGGCGAAACCCTGTCTTCTTTGTATTCCAGCTAATTTTTAAAAATACAGGATCTGGTTATTCAGTACATGTTTGCAATTGCTTTCTTTTTCGGAACAACTGCTAGCCTTTGCATTTTCTGTCCCTAAATTTTCCCATCATTTCTACTGAACAGGCACTTGTTGCCCCACACACGTCCTTTTCCTTCATTTTGCAAAAAAGTAACTGACAGTCTCAGGTTAAAAACTAGAAAAAGAGGAACCCTGGGAGGACATCAACTGTATATCTGCGTTTATTTTGACAGGCTGCACTATTGCCGCATGGACACCTCTTTTCAAGTAACCTGGGTGCTTGAGTTTTTATATCTGTAACAGCTACGCCCCTCAATCGATGCAATTCTGTTCAACTCGGGCCTCCTAAGTCTCTTGAAATGTGCTTCCGGGCTAAATATATTTATATATATGGGGATTCTGACCTGCTTTGAACCCATTGCTGTGGATTTGCCAGAAGCCACACAATAAATTGGTTTATTTTCAATTTATGGAGACTCTAGAGCCCTTTCTGCACTACACTGTCATATTATTCCACTTTCAACCTCCTATGGAATCCTGGGGTTTGCAGGTTAGAGAAGGGCCTTTAGAATCCTCAGCCAGAGAGCTCTTGGGCCTCCGTAAACTACAAACCCCAGAATTCCACAGGGTGTTGAAAGTGGGATAATAGCGCTGTAACAGGGTAGTGCGGAAAGGTCCGAGAAACCTCCTAGTAACTCTGTCCTCAGCCACCCCACAGATTGAGGGCTGCGGTATCCTTGATTGAGTCTATCCGTCTGGAATGTGATCTTCCTCTTTTCCTGCTGCCTTCCACCTTTCCAAGCATTATTATCTTTGCTAGTGGGTTTTGTCTTCTCATGATATGGCCAAAGTAGGACAGTCTCAGCGTCATCATCTTGGCTTCTGGGGAGACTTGAGGCTCCATTTATTCGTCTTTTTTTTTTGGCAGTCCCGGGAACTCTTCTCCGACACCGTATTTCAAACGAGTGTGATGTTATTCCTAACGGCTTCCTTCATGGTCCAGCTTTCACAGCTATACACAGAAATTGGAAACAGAAAGCATGGATAATCTTTTATGGTTCGGCGACACATCTTGACCCTTCAGGATCTGGTCTAGTTCCTTCATAGCTGCTGTTCCCATTCCTTCTGCACTACATTCTTATAGCGCGATGATTCCACTTTCAACTTCCTCTGGAATCCTGGGGTTTGCAGTTTCGGGAGGGGCCGCCCGGCCCCTCCCGAAACTGCAAACCCCAGGATTCCAGAGGAGGTCGAAAGTGGAATCATCGCGCTATAGAATGTAGTGCGGAAATGGCCCTAGTCTTCTAATTTCTTGACAGCAGTCTCCATTCTGATTTAAATGAACGAGCCAAGATATAGAAAACGTTGAACTATTTCTATGTCTTCATTGTCTGCGTTGCTGTTACGTAACTTATCGGTGGCCATTATTGTTGTTCTCCTACGGTTCAACTTATTAGCTTGCTTCTTTTATAATAAAGGCCAGGGCCATTTCCACACTACACTGTTATAGCGCTATTATTCCACTTTCCACACCCTATGGAGTCCTGAGGTTTGCAGTTTAGGGAGGAGCCTTTAGAGCTCCCAGCCAGAAAGCTCTTTGGCCTCAGGAAACTACAAACCCCAGAATTCCACAGGAGGTTGAAAGCGGAACAATACTACTATAACAGTGTAGTGCAGAAACGGTCCAAGTTCCACAGCCACCTATTCTTTCTGGGGTATAACTGTTTGTGCGTATGTGGCTTCAAGTCGCCTGTCGACACAGGGCGACCCCGTGAATTTCCTAGGCTTTCCTCAGGAGTATTACACGGTCCCCTCACACCATAAGAACTACATCTCCCGGCAACCCTTGCGCGTTCGTCGGTCTCCAATCTGCTCCCCCCCACACTTCGCTTTTTCTTGCCAGCCCCTCTCAAGAGGAAAGAAGAAAAAAAAAGCCCGGCAACAGTAACCTTCTCCTCGCTTCTGCGCATGTGCGCACTCGGGTGGGGGGAGAAACGGGGGAGGATGAGGACAAGCGAAAGAGAAGGAAAAAAAAAAGAGAAAGAGTTCTGCTTTTGTTCACTCCGCCCACAGCGGAGCCGGCATCGGTGGCAGCAGCGCGCGGGCAGCAGCTGCAGCTGCCACCGCAGCGGCACCATCACCGCCGCCGCCGCCGCCGCCAATAGGAGCGAGCGCGCGCCGGCCGCGCAGAGAGAGTGCGCGTGCGGGCGAGAACGCCGCGGGAGGCAGCCGCGTCGCGCGCCGCAGGTAAACAATTAACGGTCACTATAACCGCCCGCCTGGACGTTCCCGGGTGCTGCCCGTCAGGGGTGGGAGGGGGCAGCGAGCGAGCCGTGCGCAGGCGCAGTCCCGTCCATTCCCCCCTTTTCTGCATGATGGTTAAGGGCAAGGTGGAACGGTAGACACCTGCCTCGCCTTTCTTCATCCTTCCCTTTCTGTGGCAGTTTTCTTGCCCTGCTGTCCTTTCAGTGGTTCATCTCGGTGGGGTTATTTTTTTTTCTTTTCTTTTTGAGGCAAGGGGGGCCGTTTAGGTTAGGGATGGAGACCATTTTTAGCCCCTGGCACCAGCTGACAAGGTCTTGGATGCCCCTGGCACAGCTTGGTTGGCCCCTTTGTGTTGCCTTTGGTGCCCTCACCACCCCCAGCACAGCCCATATTGTGTTACCTGTGCTCAGATATGTAGCTATGAGGGTGTGGGGAAGGGGCAAAGCAACTGAGGCGTTGCCCTTCCCCAAAGAAGAATTCTGCTCACCCCATGTCGTTTTTTTTTTTTTCCAAAATTCCACTGCAGAAAGTGAGAGGCTTGAAAACCATTCACAGCTAGAACTCTTATTTTTGCTGTATTTGTGTTCCCTCCTGGTCACTTTGCCAAACCCTTTTGTTTAGATGGCTAAGCTGTATTTCTGTGCTCAGCTGAAGTTACCGCGATGCTAGACATTTGAGGGCTGAGGGAAAATTTAGACATCTGGGATGTAAATCCGATCAAAAATCAAAATTTGCATCCCCTCCCGGTATATAACAGCCCTGCTAGTTCTTATAGTCCGCTTCACTCTTGCATCATCACGTTGCTTGCATGTGTATGCTCACTGTCTAATTTTTGCTAAACCTCATCTTTCTTTTTTTCTTCTGCTTCTCTGACTTCTGCACAATTTGCCATTAAAAAAAAGAAAAATCCTTGCTAAATGCCGTTTTCTGGTTCTTTAGGACCAATGGCGTGCACCAGTTCATATGCTTTTGTGAACTTTTTCGTCTTGAACCTATCCTAGTGCCTCATGGGGTAACAGATGGGCTCCCAAGTAGGGGAATTTTGTGCGCCTTGTGTAGAAATGACTCATTTCTGCAGTTTCATGTTTGTATAAGATGCTAAAGAGAGCGCGAGAGCATGCCAAGTGTGGTATAGTGGTGAAGTGGTTTTGGACTATAACTCTAGAGACCAGAGTTTGAATCCCCACTCGGCCATGGGAACCTGCTGGGTGCTCTTGGGCAAGTCACACTCTCTCAGCTTTAGAGGAAGGAAAGAGCAAAACCCAGCTGAACTAATCGTGCCCAGAAAACCCTGTGGTAAGCAGACGGTGACTGCTTATATATATATATATATATATTCACTTTGTTTCTCCAGGACCTTAATGTTCTCTCACGCTATCAGAGGTTGTTCATTCCCCTGCACTAGGCCCCATCCAACGGTTATCTTCTCATGCCAGGACCTTTGAAGCTTCACCAAGAGCCTGTGGAGTAATTCTGCATCCTTTTACAGGGACAGTACGATCCTGAGGAATCTGTTTTTACCATTCTTGCATGGGACACTGTGATATTTCTCCTGCACTGTTTCAGATAAGAAGGCTTTCATTATTTCTTCACCCGGATCATAAGAGATATTCACAACAAAGAGCAACTTTTTTTTTCTTTTTTGGCATGTCACTGTGTAAACAAGGTGGATTATGATCTTTCTTTCACCAGGTACCCTGTAGTATTTTTGTATGCTTTGGAAATCTTTGCACTTGGATAAGAAATTACGTCTATGCATTTTGCTGTGCCAATTTTTTTTTGACCTGACAAAACAGAACTTTTGATCAGGATTTGTGCCTCTTAGGGGTAAACATTAATATTAGGAATTTGCAGTATGACTCTTCAGCATGCAGCAATTGCAACCACCTTTTGTTTGGATCTGTAGGCTGCCTTTGGGAAGAAAAAAACCTGCCACTGTTGCCTGATACATGGGAATCTTTGGACTAATCATCCATGAAATACTTGCCTGCAAAATCATGAGTGTTCATCATCCCACCAGCTTTGGTCATGCTTTTGGAAAATACATGTGATAATCATTGATGCCTAGATACCACAGTGTGTTAGTTGATTACTCAGTCAATGCTAAGACATGTGTCTTTCTCCCAAGGGAGCACTTGGTAACTCTGTTGGCATCTGTGACCTTTTGAAAAATCTCCTTCCTCTTACCACTTAGCACTCCAGCCAACTGTGGGTTAAAGTTATCAAGGCAGTAATATTGTTTCTGCCCCATCCATTCCTGCTGCCAAGATGGCTTCTGTCCGGTTCATGGTTACCCCCACAAAAATTGATGATATCCCAGGCTTGTCTGACACCAGCCCAGATCTCAGTTCTCGCTCCAGCTCGCGTGTCCGCTTCAGTTCCAGAGAAAGTGTTCCTGAAACAAGCCGCAGCGAAGGTGCCAGTGACTTCTCTAGAGCAACCACTTCACTGGCCACCGAGGCAGCTGAGCCAACTACTGAAAAAGGAAACAATCCTCGCACGGATGTGGCTGAAGGTACGTTGCCTTTGATTCTGCATGCCAGAGATAACAGTGTCGGTGGAGAATGGCAATTTTTAGGTGGCTTGGTAGTCAAAATTTCCCAAAGGGAACTCATATTACTCTGTTCCAACAAAAGAAAAGCTGAAACATTTATTACAGCATAAGCTTTTAGGGGCTGCAGCCCTCATCATCAGATGCATGGGACATTATCCAGAATTTCACATGTGTTTTTGCATGCGTGTACGCACATGCATACACATGAAGGTATACAGGCTGGTGTCCTGAAGGAAAATCATGTGGGATATGGAATGAGCTTGTTTTCTGCCCCAAAGGCTAGAATTAAATTACAAGAGTCTGGATTCAAATTACAAGCAAAGTGCTTCCAGCTAAACATTAAGAAGAACTTCTTTACTTTTAAGAATTAACAGTAGATTAGACTGCCTCAGAGGGTAGTTCGCTCTTCTTTGGAGATCTTTAAACTGAGGTTGGGTGGAAACCTCCCAGGAACGCTTTGTATTCCTGCGTGGACGGGGTTGGTGTTATGGCCCTTCTTGGCGTTATGGCCCTTGTGGTCCTGTCCAGCTGTATAATTCTGTGATCCTGTTAGTGACTTATGTGTGTGAAAATGCTATGTATACATACATAAGTCCCATTTTGGATGGGTGCAAAGGTCTACTCACTCACCCTTGCACTTCATCCAAATATTTCCAATCACCTGGCAGCCATCAAGTATGTTGTGTACTAGTGGAGAAGGAAGGGACAGGGACCATAAAGAACTGGATGCTTTGAACTTCCAGGGGAAGGAAAAGGTGGATGTACTCCATTTGAGAGCGCACCCTCATTTCTCCCCCTGAGACAAAGCTGAGACCGCCTGCTTGTCCATGGTCTAAACTGGATCTCTCCTCCGTCCCTTCCCCACTGAGACGCAACAGCAGCAGGGGCCCCTCCCAGGACTTGGCAGCTTCTGGGCGATGGGAGGACATGGAACTGCGTTTGTGCAACTATACATGGGATCTCAGTCATTCTGTACATATGTTTGAGGGAGGAATTATAGGCAGAGCGGTCAAAGGGAAATTAAATGTAGAAACTAGTGATAGTCACATTATTAATGATGATCTCTCCCAAAACTATTGTTGAGACCACAGACATTCTGATGCACTGTACATATAATATTTTGTGTTCCTGATGAAGTGGGCTGCAGCCCACGAAAGCTCCTGCTGTAGGAAGTATGCCGTAGGACTGTTATTTTTGGTCATAGAAGAGGACTGTGTTGTCCTGGAATAACTCACAGCTTAGAAGTGTTGGGAAGGAAAATTCAGTTTTTGCCTGTGCTGTGGAGATATGAAGAGGTTTCTCCTGTGGCTTAGGAAATAAGAGGTTGCATCAAGGGTGGCAAGGGATCTTGAAAAGGTCTGTCTCACATCTTGGCATGCACTTTGTATGGCCACTTTCTGGCAAATGGTGTTTTTAGAAGCAGATGGATTTCCCTGACTTTGCTTTCTGAAATATCGTGGCTGGCTTGACTTGTCCTTTCGACTAATGGATTTCAAGCTACTGCAGAGAGAGCAGTTTCCCCTTTTAAATTTCCTGGTCCCAGTTGCTGGGTGCAGCTCTTGTCTTCTTAGTTTCTAAAAGAGAGACAGATTTGGTGGGTTGTTTTTTTTTTTATTGGCATTGCTGATTAGTTTAGTCCCCCCACCTCGTGCCAGGAACTGCTGAGCAAGACTCATGAGGAAATGACTCGGGAGAATTTCAGTTCCCTGAATCTTGTTGATTCCTTTTTCTAATGCTTTTAAAAAGCATTACAGAACATCTCAGGTCAGGCTGGGCTTTGCTCAATCACTACTGACTCAAAGTCACATCTTCTATTGTAAAGCTTATGAAAGGCAACATTGAACCTCCAGCAGTCTTTTAAGATCCAGCCAAATTGCAGACCACTAATCGTCTTGTGATAGTTATTTTGCATGCATTGGGGATTTATTTTGCTTTTTGAGACATGCTGAAAGAAGCACGTAGATGACTCTCATCCCTGCACATCTACAGCCTGAAATGAAGCTGCCTAGGATTGGATTGTCTGTGGGATAGCTCACAGCTCTCAAAAAAAGGTTAGGGATTAAAAAAGAAAAAAGTTTTGTACTAGACAGTGAAGTAATACACTGACTTGCCGTGGATGTAAATGGAGATGAGGGGGTTATCTGAAAGACCATTTGTAAAGCACCATAAACTCGAGGGCACTTATAAAAGAAACATTCTTCCACTCAGCTGTTCCTCCAAATGATCGTCTCTGGGAAATTGAGCAAGGGAGGTTTTGTAAACAGAGATTTTCCTGTGCCCACATATGATTATCATTGTGTCATAAATCATTTAAAGAAAGAGGTGTCAGGGGACAGTGTGTAGGGCAGTCACTTAATTTTGTTGTACAAGGAAGACCTTATAGAGTTCTGTGTGGCATTCAGTATTTGAAATTGCTGTACTGACTGCTATAAAACTGCATTCTAGGTTTGTTTTTGGACTGCTTTTAGGAGTTTTTAAAGACTATTTTAATGTGTTTTAAAATTGTTTTTATCTTTGTATTGTTTTACCTTATTTGCTGGCGTATAATACTCATTTTTTCCTGAAAAGTACTGTTTGAAAATGGGGTGCATCTTATACACCAGTATGTCTTATACACAGGCAAATAGTATTTGCTAATGTATAAATGGGGTGCGTCTTATACACTGATGCGGCTTATATGCCAGCAAATATGGTAAGTGGTTTTTATTTGTTCACCGCCCCAAGAGCCTTTGGTGGGCTGGGAGGTGATACAGAAATACTTTAAGTAAATATATAAATAAATAAATATCTGAAAGAGTGTCACTAGTGGCAAGGGAATAGTGCCCGTGATGCTTTGACTCCACAGGTATGTGTGTGTGTGTGTGTGTGTGTGTGTGTGTATATTACATCTGTATATGAATTTATATCTTCCAAATTTGGGGAAAAGGTGGCTTAGAAATACAACAAGATTAGATAGATAGATAGATAGATAGATAGATAGATAGATAGATAGATAAAAAATAGCAAAAGTTGTTGCTCACATTTGCATGTCATAGAGGAAGAGTCCAGCAAGGATGATGTGTGAGGTGGTGAAGGGGGGTGGGGAGTGGAGAAAGTCTAGATAATGAAACTGACCTTCCCTCCCCATATCATTCCCCATAAAATGCTCTCAAAAGGCATTGAATTTCATTTGGAACAAAAGTGTTAGGTTATACTTCATCAGATGCATCATAGAAGGCAATTAGGCAGAGCAGAGATCTTATGGTGAAGGCTTGTCCTTTCTGGGCCGCACTGCACCATATACCAGATGACATTTCATGCGCTGTGATTAAATAGCACAGCAAGATACAGCAGAGTGGGTTAGACCAGGGACTGACAAGGAAGCAAACTGGGATCATTCTGGAAGCACCAAACACAGCTAGGATCAAGAGGACTCTGGTGTCTCATGTTATGTAGAATATTCCAAGTTTCTCCTCTAAATTAACCAGTGTCTTGATGGTAGAAGCAACAGGAGAACTAGTCTCTTGCCCACATGTTTGAAGAGTTTTTACAAGTAGTGTCTTCAATCTGTTTGTCACAAGAATCCACCCATACACAATGTTAGAATTGATGTTTTTTCAAAGGAACAAGTATCCATGTTGTTTTTGGGTAAAAAGAGCCTTGGGCACTGTGTGGAATTACAAAAAACAAATTAAATAAAGATGAGTCTTTCTTATCCAGCGTGGGCAGGTCTGTTTCCCTTTTTGTAGACAGTATGACGTATCCAGTAGGGGTTTGAGCATTAGACTGCAACTTGGAAGACCAGGATTTGAATCCCTGCTCAGCCATGAAAACTTAGTAGGTGGTCTTGGGCAAGTCAGCCTCAGAGGAAGGCAAAAGCAAACCCCCTCTGAACAAATCATGCCAAGAAAACCCGTGATAGGTTCATCTTAGGGTCAGCATAAGTCAGAAACAACTTTTAAGATGTGCAACAACAATATCAGCCCTTCCCCTATTAGTTTCAATTCTCTAATGTGCCAGTCCATTTTGTTTCTCTTCGCATGTCAATATAACTCACTGTTTTTATGTACTTCATTCTTCCTTCTTCTGATTGCTTGTTTTCAATCTTCACATTTTGGGGAGCCACAGAAAGCATTGCTAGGAGAGTAAACGGTATAAGTCATACCAGATTACTTAAAATCATGAGGTCAAAATAGCATGGGGCTTTTCACATTACCTGTCCTTTAATTTTTGGGGACTTCTACTAATCTAGAACCTTACTGTATGTGTGTACCCCTGCCCCTGTGTATGTTTTATTAGATTATCATCTTAGCTAATGGAGTGTAGGCAGCTGTTCAAAGCTAAGCCTAAAGAACTTGTAATGCAGGAAACAGATGCAGCTTTGTATCATGGCCTACCATATATTTGGCATTCTTCTTGCCATTTGTGTAATCCTAGCATTAGAAGCAGGAGCTCCTGATAGGTATGAATATAAAACTGATGAGCTGTGTTCTGTCTGACTCCTCTTGGATTGTACAGGTCTGTTCCAAGGACAATTAAACAGACTGAAGTTCTATCACTTGACCCTCTGAGTCATCCAGTGTTGTTTCTCCTGTGGCCGGCAACCCTTATAACAGGTTACCCTGTTGCTGTTCCACTTTCTTTTTTATCTGTGTAATGGACTGTAATGACATAATAGCATAAGAATTAGCTATGCTGTATCAGGCCAGGAACCCACCTAGTCCAATCTTCTGGGCTTTTCCGCACTACGTTGTTGTAGTGCTATTGTTCACTTTCAACCTCCTGTGGAATTCTGAGGTTTGTAGTTTACTGGGGCCAAAGAGCTCTCTGGCTGAGAATTCTAAAAGTCCCTCCTTAAACTGCAAACCCCAGGATCCCAGAGGATGTTGAAAGTGGAATAATAGCACTGTAACAGTGTAGTGCAGAAAGGCCCTTTGTGTGCAGAATTGCCAGCTAGATGCTTGCAAGGATGGCATGTGTAGGTACCCCTTTCTACTCTATTCTGTATCAACTGTTATTTAGAGACATATTGCTGCTGATGTTGCAGGAAATGCATGTCCATCACGGGTAGCTACTTATAACCTTACTCTTCATGAATTGGTTTAAACATCTTTTAAAGCCAGCTTCATTGGTTGCTGTATAGCATGTAGTGACAGTGAATACTGTAGCTTAATGACGTGTACTGTGAGGAAGTACGTCTGTTTTCCGTCCTGAATCTTTCATCATTTATCTTCATTAAATGATTCTGAATTCTAGTACCGTGGGGATGGTGAACTTCCGTGTCTTCACAGTGTGTGATAGTTTTCTGTACTTCTATCAAATGATGTGACTTTTCTTTTTAGGTTATGTTCTCTAATTTTAGAAGTGTTCTGTAAATGCTGCTGCTGCTTCAGCAAACCTTGCAGTAGTACTTCCTGTTGCTCTTCCTCTTTCTTCTTTGGGTGAAATGTTTGTGTCACTAGTAGCATGCATGTGCGTATGTACCTTCAGGTTGCCTGTTGTTGGCTGTTGACTTCTGGTAACTCCATGAATTTCATAGGGCTTTCTTAGACAAGGAATACTCAGTGGACAAGGAATACTAAGTGATGGTTTTACCAGTTCCTTCTTTTGAAATATAGCCCACAGCACCTGATATTCATTGGTGGTCTTCCATCCAAATACTAACCAGAGCTAGCCCTGCTTAGCTTCCAAGATCAGATGATATCTGGTTCCTTTAGAATAGCTAGGCCATACTCTGACCTTTAATGTGACCTGATCTAGATCAGATTACATGATTGGATGGATTGATATAGTTAGAGAAACATATAACTTACCCTTTCATTATAATCAGAACATTTAGGGTGGTGATTGTGGTTGAATATGAATGTATTTAGAACACTTTTCACTTTTATTCTAAAAAGTCTCTAAAGAGGTTCATAACAATAAAGCCAACAAACATGGTGAAGCTAAGTAACAAAATAATTAAACAGGGAATGAACAATCAAATATTTCCTTGCAATAATCAGGTATAACTATCAAAATTAGTGATCAGGAAATTGTTGGGCAAATAAAGAAGTCCTCCTTTGGCAACAGAGCACCCTATTTTGGAAACTTTTCTATCTCACCGGGAAGATCAATGCCACATGGCAGGTATCGTAATGAAGAAGGCCCTTCTTTGCAGCCAGATGAACTCACTGGGTCATGGTATGGTAAGCGGGGCCTTCCTTTCTGATTGGAAGGACTGAGGTGTCCACACAGAAGAAGGCAGTGCCTCAGGTAATCTTGTCCTGAGCTGTTTGGACCTTATAAACAAAGAAAAGCACTCTGAACATGGCTTGGTATCTAACTTGCAGCCAGAGCAAAACTTCAAACTTAGGAGTTATATGTACATGATTGGATGCTCCACTAAGCAGCCTTTTCACCAAATTCTGCACTAGATCTGAACCAAGTCCAAAGGCAGCCCCATGCTGCCCTGCCCTCTATAGGATATTTCCCCCCTACATGTTTGCCCTTGCGAGTAATTCTGGGGTTGTGACAGTTGGGCAAGCCATCTTATTCTCCTTGTTGGCTTGTTCAGTTCTTGCCCAGTGTCTCAGAGCACTGGTCTGCATATGTTCTTTCCTATAGATTTTCATTGTGTCAGAGTAAAAACCTTCAGCTTTTAGAAAGAATGTGTTACCGTCTGCTGGTAGGTGTTATATCTCAGAAGAAGTTTCCTCCCAGTTGCTATAGTCTCCCCAAGCGCACACATACACACACTCCCATTTCTGTGCACTGGTTTACACCAGTCATTTATATCTCTCTCTTGGATTCAGATCGTGCTGACATGATGGCCAGGCTGCAGATCTAGGCCATTTGATAAGAACCGTGTTAGCTGTTAGGATTGTTGCTAGCCACCAAGACAGCTGCCTGCAGTTTGTTTTGTCATGGTTCCCGGGTGGTCGAATGTCCTGTTGTTGGGATCCCAGCCCCTTTGCAGTTGTTCTGGGCAAGCCTGCCTCTCTTCCCCTCCACATGCACAGAGATGGAGGAAGATAGACTGTGCAGCCAGCCAGCCAGCCAGCCAGCCAGCCAGCCAATGCCTCAGGTACTCTTTGTCCCAACTACCTTGCCTGGTTTATCTCCTGGGAGATGCTGGCTGCCTTATTCCAGTGACAAACTGTGCTGTACCGCTTTGTCCTCGTAGTACCAACATAAGTGACCAGTAAGATTATGGCTTCTCAAGACAGAAATGGGCACGTGAATGGAAGGAAGCCAGTTTCTGTGCAGGCAGGATAATATATGCTGTAGTCTTTTTCTTGCCCCATTGCACATCTCAGTTCAATCAGGCCACATTGACAGTTTCAGGTTGCTGCTGCTGTTTATTTCCTATATAAATAGATCCAGAGATGTCCTTACCTGTCCAGACTTTGCTTTACTGTACATGCACTGCAAGGGACATGCTTACACAAGGAAAAGATGTTTGATTTGCAGAACATGAAGACATCCGTTTCCACCGAACTCAGGTTTGCAAACAGATATGTAAAGCTCATTTTATTACAGCAGCTGTTAATTTGCCTGCCTGCACATGTGAACAAGATGCGTTTGCTTGGATGTTTGTATAGCTACTCTTTGCAGACATTTCTGTTAGGAACTTAATCTGGACCATTCACTGTCTTTGTGCTCATATACATATATTCCCTGTTGTTTGTTTTTTTTAGCATAAGATATCTCATATTTGAAGAGATCATACTGTTGTCATCCCTGTTGTGGTTCTAGAGAGGAAGTACTAAATTTCCTCAGTAGAGTTTGTGGGACTGAATGGCGAGGGCCTTTTTCCCATTAATAGGCTTATATGGAGTGGCGAGGGGAATAGATGAACATATTCACAGGAGTACTAGTAGCATTATTTAGTAATATGAAAGCTGATTTTCTCAACTTTCATTCTCTGCTCACATGTTGGATACCTGACCTGATCAAGGCCGTGCAGACTTCCCAGACATTAGCATCTGGTCTACTGAGCTTCTTCTGTTCCCTGGTTGTTTATGTCAGATAACAATCTGATTTTCTACCCACTTTTTGTCCCCAACCTCACCCCCTTTTGATCCTGTAACAACAAGCTCTTTTACTGTCCTTGCCTACGCTCATTTCATATCTCCGGAAGAACCTCAGAGAGGGGGAAGCTTTTTGTTGTTGTTGTTTCACAGATGTGTTCTTCAGCCCCCACTTCCTGTCATGAGTTTGCAGGGTACCCAGGCCTCCTTCGTGGTGCCTGTTGTACAAAAGTTGTGGGTGGGGGGAATCTCCTTTTCTTGTTCCATGTGAATAGAGAAATATTCGAAACGTCTGTTCAGGCCTGGTTTTAATCAGCTGCTGAAGAAGGGGCCCTTAATGGGTCTGTGCTCTATCCTTTTTTCTGATGTGTTTTGAAATGACTTTTAGTTCCATTGTGTTCTCATATTATGATCTGGTCAGTTGTCTTTTCACAGTGTAGCTGTTTGGGTTTTAATTTGTATCCATCTTTTAAAATCTTGTTGCATAAAAAGGAGGAAGGGAAGGGCAGAATAAAAATGAAATGTGGCAGCACCTTTAAAGACAAACTGGTCTTCTTGTGAGCCATGTTGAGTTAAAATTTTGGCAGAACGGAGAGATATTAGTTTCAGTAACAGCTGGAACATGTGCTTAGAAATGTATTGGTGTTCCCCCATTAGCTTGCAGTGCATGGATGACTTTTGTGAAAGTCTAATGTGGTGGATTTGGATAACTTCACCAATTGCAACATAATTTCACTTTTCTTTACATTACTTGTGGTTAGGTGTCTGGAGGTTTCCACAGATATCTATAGATTTCCACAGCTGAGGCCAAAATTGTGGAACTGGATGGAAACACATAAACTTTTATAGTTCAACCTGCTTCCCAAGATGTGTGCTCCTATATACCTAAAAACTAGGGATGGGATAAATCCAGAATTTTCCAAAGCCAAATCCGGATCCAATCCCTGGAAGGCTCTGGGAATCCGCAGATCTCACGAATCTTTCGAATCCTTTTTTAAAAAAGGGTTTAAAAAGCAAGGGAAAGAAGGATAATTTTGGGCAAGACACACTCTCTCAGCCTTAGCAAAAGCCTAGGCAAAGGCAAACCTCCCTCTGAAGAAATCTGGCCAGGACAATTGTCATAGTTTTGCCTCAGGATCTCCCCAGTTTGAAAATGACATGAAGGCTCTTTCTACACAGGCAGGAAAATGTGGATTAATCCCACATTTTCCTGCCTGTGTAAACAGGGCCACATATTACAGTACAGAGATAATCCAGGTCAAAACTAGCTTTTCTTTGCATAGCTCCTCCTGGCATCCTGGGGTTTCTAGTTTGATGATGCGCCAGAATACTTTGTCAGACTACAACTAAAACTACAAACCCCAAAATTGTGTCTGAAAGAGCTTTGCAAGGGAGCGATGCAAAGAAATGTTCAGCTGTCCTTAAAATCTCAAGAAGACTGTACCTTCCAGTCAAGTCTCAAGTCCTGCAACAAAGAAAGCACTTAAACACACACACACACACACACACACACACACACACACACACGCCTCTAGTCCAGTCAATTCTCTAGCCTCAAGTCCTGCAAGGGATGCTCAAGTCAAATCTCTAGGCCTGTGTCAAAAATTCCCAATCCCTGACCTCCAGTCTCAAATCAAAAAATTATACAGATGAATGCACGCTCAATAAACGATTCTGGAGGCAGCTACTGTTCACCTTATTTGTTTTGGGCAACACACACTCCTCCTATAGAATCAGCTAGAGTAGAATCCCATTCTTCCCCAGCTCAGGTTTTTTGGCATTCATTTTTTACCACAGACATGCTGCTGCAACACAAGACCAAAAGTCTGTGTTTCTCCAGCTCTCCTTTGCAGCCTTTCCAATGGCAAGGCTGCTTATAAACTTGCAGCTAGACAGGAAAAGAGGAAAAGGAGTTGAGAAGCATAAAAAGGATTTCTAAAAGGGAGCTTCAAAACAGGTTAACTGAAGTATTCATGTATTCAAGACACAGAAACTAAGAGAGGAAGTGGCATCATGACAATCTTAGTCCCAGAACTGACCAAAGAAAGCTGGTGAAGGGGAAAGTGTGGCTGGTATGGCTTGCATGGAACCCCTGAACGCCTTTTTGAAGTCTTTAGAACCCCCTGGGACATTTCCACAAGCTCCTAGACCCCCACACAAACTCAGTTTTGCTCCTCTGTCCCTCGCCTCCCAATCCCTATCCTAAAATTACCTTGCAGAGGGAGGCAGCAACAGGGAGAGGCAGCACTAAGGGCACAGGCAGCATGAGGGAGAAATGACGGCCTCCAGGGCGTGCAAGGCTTTATGCCGGTCTGCAGGCCAATCACCCATGCCCACCCATGCCCATGTTAGGTGGGGAAACACGTGAGGAGCGGGATCCCATCTTGGTCCCGAGTTTTCAGGCGTCCTAGTCTCCCAGGTTTTCAGGCATCACAGTCTCCCAGGTTTTCAGGTGTCCTGGTTTCCCAGGTTTCAGGTGTCCCGGTCTCCAACAAACTGTTTGAGTGGCGGATTCGAAAGATTCTGTTTGCCTGCTTTGGCACAGGGATTTGGATTCCCAAATCTCGAATCCCTGCCAAAGATTCGAAGATTTGAGGATTCCGTAGGCCCATCCCTACTAAAAACCTAAAAACATTTCTAGTAATAGACAGGAGATATTCTCATGTGCATTGTTCCTCTCTCTCACTCTGATAATGTTACTGTCTTGCTGTGATATTGTGCTTGTTCCTAATGATAATATCCAAAGACATGATTTCTACATGCAGTGGTAGAGCACACGGTGAGCTGAAGTTTCTAATTGGTGACGTATGGATCTAAAGAATGAATGGGTGGGTGCATGTGATGAAAACAGACAGTAAGTGTATTTGTGAGGTTAAAACATGCACACCTTGGAGGACTGTATCTTTTCTTTTTATTTCCAGCAGTGAGAACAGCCTTTCAGCTGTTTCGTATATGTGTATCATGTGCTTGGATTCCAGGAATACTTAGAAAGTGTCAATGTTTGCTTCATTGTACTTCATAGGTTTTTCTTTTTTTCTTTTTTTTCAGCCTTTTCTTGTACAATTTCCCGTGTAGACCAGGGATGGGAATCATGTCACCCTCCAGGTGTTGCTGTATTGCAGGTCCCAGCACCCCTTGCCAGCATAGCCAATAGTAAAGAATGATGGAAGTTGCAGTTCTGCAACTTCTAGGGGGCTGTATGATACTCACCCATCTTGTAGATCTTCTTGTCATCTTCACAGCTGAATCCTTTTCAGTTTCCCAGCATAGTGCCGGAACTGTGATATTGTCATGTGAGCAAAGGACTCCAGTTACTGGCCAAATATTAATAAAAACTCATTGTATCCATAGTATGACTGACTCTGAATGTCTTTTTTTTGGGAGCTGATGTCAGAAGCAGATTCTGTTACATGAACTCATTTTGCACAGGTATACCTTCAACAGTGTCACTGTGACATCTCTTTGTGTACAGCAGGACCATATTTCCTAACCACCAAATGCTCAGGCTGTTTCCATGCTTATTTCCATTCTTTTCCACCGTATTAATTTCATTTCAGCTCAATGAACATCAATTCACCAAGCTCCTCTTTCTATTTGCCACCCACCAAAGGTTCTCGTCCTACAACCTGAGTCATATCTCAAGCAGAGAAAAACAGTGCCCATATTCATTAGACCATGGGTTAGCCTGGGATGGGAATCATGCGGCCCTCCAGATGTTGTTGGACAGCATCTTAGCTTTAGCTAATGAGGAATTCTGAGATTTAAAGTGTGATAAGTTCTGGAGGGGCCACATGACTCCCACCAGTTTTTTTATTGCAATGCGCATGACCAGGATGGAGCAGCATCAAACTTTAGATGTGGCCAGAAGGAAGCATTTCAAAGCTTGCTTTCATTTCTCTTTGTATTATTTTCCATGTGACCTGGAGGCACAAAATGTGTTTAATATTAACTGTGCTCATTTTCAAACAAATGATCTTCAAACCATGAGTTATAAAACTGGCTTGTTCTAATCAATCATAGCCAGGATGTCACAGCAAACTGTAGTTAACTAGAGGTGGAAGGAAAAGCTTCTGAACGTCTGTTTGTTGTATCTCTTCAAAACAAGAGGGAGAGAGAGGATTTGAGCATTGGTGCAGCTCATACTTATTATACTAAACCCTGAATTAACTTGATGGTTTAACAAAGCTGGTGAAAGGAAAACAAAAGTTTTTAAGGCAAAGCTGGGGAGTTCATGTCTTTTCACTGACATTCCACTGTTGCATGCATACTCTATGTTGTCTAGAGTGTTGGACTTTATTCTATGGGTGTCACAGGTTCCCTAGTTCTGCTTTAAAGAAGATCCATTGTCAAAATCCACTTTGTATGGATTTTTTTTATATTTCCCTTCCCCAGGGCAAGGAACATTGACTATCTGCAAAGTGTGTAAAGTGATTTGAATGGCATGCTGATGTACTTCTAAAGAGTGAAATGACATCTCTTAAGTATATCAGCTTTCCATTTCTGGCTTCTTGGCTCTGAAAATGGCTTAATTGCCTGAAATGTATTTGGATTGCTATCAGAGACTTTAGAGGGCTTAACATTTGACACACCTTTCCTAATGTATGTGCAGAGTTGTTTTGGATGCTCTTAGGGGCAGGGAGGCCATGAAAAGGTCAGCTACTCTTAAGTTTCCTTTCTAAGAGATAAAGTTAAATTCTGGTTTAGCTTTGACTGTTGTGCTGGTTGCTCCAAGATCATCTAGATTAAAACTGGGCATTTGGGATGATAAACTCCAAATGGGACAGAGAAATACATAGTGGACATCTGTGTCCCTCTTTCAGGAAACCAATAAGAAGTCCAGAAAAACCTGTTGCTGTCCATTTTGTTGGTTGTGAGTTAGTAAAAACAGAAGTCTCACATCTTGGAATTCACTAGTAATCTAGAGGTCTTTGCGGTTCTCTCTTACTTTTTGTAACGATTTAGCAACTGTTCTTTGGGGACTAAGTAGAAAAGACAAATGGCTTCTTTTTGGTTTTGGAACAGTTGTAAAATTTTTATCATTCATAATGTGTGTCCATCTGTATGGGTGTCTCTCTTACATTATAAGACTGTCAAATTGAAACATGTGAAACTTGGCCTGGGTAATAAGTCATCTAGCAGTGTGCACCTTGGGATTATTTTGCTTTAGTATAGGTGAATTAATCTTAGCCAATTAAACTCTCTCTGTTGCCTGGAGTACCACTTTCAGTCACTAGGTGATAGACTGCCCTCATCTCCCCTGATGAGAAGTTAAGATGAGGCATTTTATATTCAGTTCTCCAGAGGGTCTCTAGATGACTCCAAGACATTGTGTGCATGTACCTTCAAGTTGACTTAAGGTGACACCGTGGATTTTAAGGACTGTTCAGACCCTGAAATGAAGGACCTAATTGCACATAGAAAGTAGACTGCCATTTCTGAGAAGACTTTTGTTTCTTCTGCCAGATAACCTGACACAGTGGGCCCTTGCTATCTGCTAGGGTTTGGTTCCAGAACACCCTGTAGATACCAAAATTTGTGGATGCTCAACTCCATTTATGTACAGTGGTGTTAATCCCTGCATCCTGAATGAAAGTTTGGACTAAAATGTCAACCAATGCCATTCCTGCAAGATCAGTATTACCTCTTCTGATGTTGTTGTCTCTACCATCATCTGGATAGCAACATGGAGAATGCATTACACTAGTCTATCTTGAAGGTAATTGTTTCATGAGCAACTGTATCTAAGTCTGTTGACTGTTTATGTTATGTCTCTACACATAAAATATTTTACCTAGTAAACCTCGAACAAGAGCAGTGTGATGGAGTTTCAGGTTTGGCTGCATGTAAGCCAGGAACAAATCTTCATTTGGCTACAGTGTAAAAATATGGTGATCTTAAGGTTTAATGATGTCTCAGCCTAAACTACTTTACAGGTGTTTTGTCAGGATAACAGAGTGCTGGCAAGGAAATAAATTGTAGCTTAAGGATTAGTGTGTGCTGGTATGGCAGATTTTAGGACTGGGCTATAAACCTGGACTCATGAGAGTTGAGAAGGGGATGCTGCACATGGCAGAGAACAGTAACACAAATATTGTAATGTTTCAGCAGAATGGGTGGAGTGGGTTTTTTTCCCCATCTTGCTGTTTTGCATAGGAGTTTGATTTCTTTGTTCTGTACAAGAGCGCCAGCATATTTTATTAACATTGATATGTAAGTGTTCCATGTGAGTACTGGCTTTCATGTCGTTTAATGTTTCAGTATGGTTCATTTGTGTATATTATCATCATCGTCATCATCGTCATCATTGTCATTATCATCATCATCATCATCACCATCACCATCACCATCACCATCACCATCATCATTTACTGTCTTGTGGCACTGAGTTATATACCACATTTATTGTAAGGCAAGGTGTAAATACATTCAATCAATTGATCAACGCAAATATGCTTTTGACACCATGTTCTCTATTTTGGGGGCAAAACCAACACAAAACTTGTGTCTCGTAGCTTTCCTCTGAACACTCTGCAGCGTTCCAACATTTTTCATTGATTGAACTGAAAGCAAGTAGTCCAAACTGAATGTAAGTTTGTGTCAAACTATACAAGGTTATTTAAATGGTGAGCTAAATTTGTTTCAACAGTGGATCTCTCTGTAAGCATGCCAGCTTTACATTGCTGGCTTTTAGTTGTAGACTTACCAATAAAATCAGCCCTAATAAGTAGCAACACGGAGGGGTTAGACTGAGCCGGGTAATATTTCTTATAAATGAGTAGATTTAAAAGCAGTTGTACAGTATATCATGCATTCTGTGTTATGGGAGGTAGTGACAGTGGTTGGAGGAAGTAGATAAATTGAGTCAGCAGAAGAAATGAGTATTATTGAAAAGTTCCAAATTGAGACACAGTTTTAAATAACAGCTACATATGAGACCACTGTATAGTGCACTCCCTGTATGAACAGTGATAACTATCAGAAGATTTTTCACCAAAGATAAGGATGCCCTCTTTCACAACTGGCATTTTCTTTTGTACAGCTACATGTGCAATTAATTTCTGATAAATGAAAAAATAGCCCTAAACCCTGATGTGTAGTTGGGATTCAATGGAAATCTAATATACGTATTGTGGGAGCTGGAAATTGTCATACTCTACATATCATATAGATGAGGAAAAGGACAATTTAAAAAGGCAAGGCAGAGCAAGATAGAAGGGAATGAAAATCTTTAAAAGTACCATAAATTATTAATCCATTTAAAGCGGTGGTACTCAACCTGTGGGTCCCCAGATGTTTGTGGACTTCAGCTCCCAGAAGCCCCAGCCACTATGGTCAATGCTCAGGGCTTCTGGGAGCTGAAGTCCACAAACATCAGGGGACCCACAGGTTGAGAACCACTGATTTAAAGTATAGATATAGCTATAAACCGGATGAGGAAAACATTTATTAAGGCAGCAATCCTATATATGTATATGAATATTTGCCTGGATTGGTACATGTATATGTATATATGCATATATTGTGGTGGTCATGTGCCTTCAAGTCATTTCTGACTTAAGGTGACCCCAAGACAAGCCTATCACAAGGTTTTCTGGGGCTGAGAGTGTGTGATATGCCCAAGGTCACCCAGTGGCTTTCCATGGCTGAAAGAGGGATTGTAGTCCAACACTTATACCACTATACCCCCTCCACACATATTTGCCTGGATTGATACAATTTACTACACTGAAAAAGGAAAAAAAAAATATTACCTAAACTTCTGTCTTTATCTTTTTAAACAGTGTGGTGTTACAGTAACAGAGATAGCTTATGTAGTTCAGTATGATCTAAACTGCCTAAGATAATACTGTGAAATTCGTAAGTTGACAAGTGACTTGGAGACATACGCGCACGTAAGGAGTTAATTTATGTAATTATGTCAATTTATGATGCATTCAGTGCTTTTGAAAAAGAGTTTTTATATTAACAGTGCAAAGAGATGGGTAAATGTTTTTTACTCCCCCCCCAGTTCCAGCAAATCCCACAGCTTGAAACATATCAGGGTCTCTTCTTAAAGATTTACACTCTGATATGCAGATAAACCCAAAAGGCAATGGGAGGAGAATTTGCATATCCACATTCCTGCTTTATAGTGGAAATATATTAATGTGGTGGATCTTCATTTCAGCAAATGCAGCAAAGAAAATGTTTACAAAGTCCCACCACTCTGTCAAAGAACCTGGATCCCACCATAATAGAATAAAAAAAAGCCACTTTTACTGAGAAGCAAATTCTATTATTATTTTACAGTGAGTTTTAAGGATAAGAAGAATTGCAATAATATTCTTGGGAATAAATGCAGAAACTCACAAAATAATAATTCATTAAAGTAATAGAAAATAGTAATAATACTTTCAAGCATACATTTTCCTGCTATAGTAGCTAATAAATATGAAGAATACAAACTAAAGCATTGCTATAGTATCAGTGGAAAGAATTTTCTTACTATGAATTAAACACCCATATTCCACCTAGAGGATTTCTTTGTGTTAACAGCGGCCCATACTCCATTGGCTGACGCTAAAGGGCCTCTATGTCCTTGTACATAAGTTGATCTCATGTTGCGGGCAGGTTTTGAGGCCAAAAGTAAAGGTTTTTATATGACTTGTGGATAAGTTGAGGGTCGTTTCACAGAGAGGGGAAAATGCCAGTGCAACCTCAGGGTGCCAGCCACACATCAGTGTCACTGCTGCCATTTTCCCACCCTAGCATTCCAAAAGGCCTTTTGTCACTCTGTAGAAGAAGATAGTTCTTTAAGGTATGGTATTGCCCCTTACCAAAAAAGGAACCATCCCTTTCTCTGAGTAGAGTGGCAAAAGGCAAGAACTTAGTCCATCCTGGGAAAACCTAAAAGAAGCACTGACCCTCTCTACTCTCTCGGGTCTCCTTTGAGGGGAAATGCCAAAAAGCTACCATGACTGTTTTCCCATCCACGCATTCAAAAAGGCCAGAAGCAGCACTGTGATGAAGAGAGTAGACGGGGTAGGTGCTTTTCCGAGGATGGAGTATGATGATGATGATGATTATCTTTATTTTTATCCTGCTTTTCTCCCCAAGGAGACTCAAAGCTGTTGCCATTCACCACTCTAGTCAGAAGAGGGGATGGTTCCCTTTTTTTTGGATAAGAGTTAAGATACAGAACTTAGATTCATCAGTGGATAAGCTGACCCAAGGTTTTTGGGTTGATGTTTTTGCCTGAAAGTTCTAGGCTTTTACATGAGTATTTACAGTAGTTACAATTCATGCACTGGCAAAAATTGCTGAGACCCAGATCGTATATTTTCCCTCAGCATGTGACAGTGCTGACCTCTATCTCCTTTCCTTTCCACTCCAGGGCAGTAGCTTAGACCCATGTTTATAGAACTGGGACAGAGATCAGTGAAGGAAAACTGGAACAGTGAGGACTGAAACAGCAGATGAGGATTCAGTCACATTATAGCTGAAGTGGGTATGTAGTGATTTCTAGATAAATAACTAGAGATCTGCCAGTGGGCTTCAGGAATCCTATGATTTCATGAAAAATTATAGCATTCTGGTAAAATACAATTTGAGAGCCAGTGCCTCCAAATAAATTACAAGCTTGACTTCTGTTGCTTGCCAGAGGCTGAAATTTTACTTCATTTCTGCTGAGTTCTCTGTGTTGAACTTTGATCCACATTTAATTTCATGAGAAGAATGGATGTGATTCAGATATGTCCAAGAAGCAAGGGGGTGGTATCACACAACCTGGTAGTGATGGAAGAGCTGACTGTGAAACATGCAAATGTGTAGGCAGCAAGGAGGGGCTATCGCTTGCATAGATGCATGGTAGCAAAGCATTCAGATCCCGTACCAACCATGTCTACTAAAACAAGTTCCAGAGCTCATCATTATCAGTCCTTGACACAACTATCACTATTGGAAGAGATTTAGATACTCCTCTCCCTCTTAGCAGAGGTATTTGGTGAAAGTTCAACCGAGACCTGAGGGGTTCTCTTTCCTTAAAGTGAGGATTTCTCTGAGTCTTCACCTGTGGGATTTTTCTACTTTTCTGTATGCATACTTTGCAAACTCGTTGGTGAAAGTGATTCATATTATGTTAATTTGCAATTATATTCTAGATTGATTTCAGTGGCAAACTTTACTTTGAGGGATGTTTGCTTGCAATACCATTCCAGGTCATTCCTGTCACTTCCTTGATGTATATTTTTCTCAAAACAAAAATACATCATTTTGCTCAAAAATTCCACTCTTTCCTTACTGACCATATGGCTGGAACTACTTCTCAAAACCTGAGCTTATCTATCCTAGACTTTCTGAAAGCTCACATTTTCTGTAAAGCCCTCAGTATAATCATTTAGTATCCATGACTTGTCTAGGAATTGTAAGTAGGCCTAATTCTGCACAAATCCACTCTTTTTATATAGTAGGGGCTATTTTCTTCCTATTCACTTCTTTCTTTGCTCCCTTTATTTTATGAATTTCAGATTGTAACCCATAAGGAGTGTGTGCTGTGATATGCACGCTGATGCTGTTGTTTAGAAACTAATAATGTGTAACGTATTATTTGGGTCACCAGGGGCTGTGAAAATCAAATTCTGACTTTAATGTTAATATGTACAAAACAGGAATATTATCATTTACTGCCTGATGATGATTCATTAAGCTTGAAATGTGGGCTGCTCAACACAGATTTGAAACCATGATGAACCAGCAGTATTGATCAGACACTTGAAGGATTTTGGAGCTTATTTGGTACTGCGGTTCTCCCTGCCAGATCTCATTGATCAGTAACTGCACAATAACAGAGAGAAAGGTCGTAGACTCAAATAAAGGTTATGCTCTATTCCTGTCCCCCTCCTGCTTCAACTGATGGCATCTCTCCAGGCTGTGCCTCCGCCCTTTTGCCAGAGCTTTGTTTCGGAGCACGCCTGTCTCAACCCATCAAGGACACCATGAGTGATGAGGGTAGTTCCACTCTCATAAATCCTGGCTTGTATAGGTCTTGTGCTAGGTTCAGTGTGCAGCACTTCCCTCATGTTCCCAGTTTAGCCGCCTTTTAAGTTGATTATGGCATTGGCCCTAATCTCAGCATCTTGAGGGGATAAATAACATGGGAGAGACTGCTTGGAAGCAGAACTGGAACAACTGGAGTTTTCTAGATTTGGCTCATTGCCCATATTCTTCTGACCTACTAGAAAGTTGCTACTTTTACTAAGCTAGTATGTGGATCACCAAGGGCTTTACAGAGACATAGAAATGATTTCAGAGTTTGAGTCTACATAAGAAATGCAGAGGAGGCTGTAGAGGCAGAAGTCCCAATCTGACCAAGGTATGTTGTGTGGATTCAAGAGAGATCCTCTACTGAAGACCTAGGCATTGACAAAGTAATTGGGAAGACACCCCGTTGGCTTGACAAACTGAAAGGTGGGGTTTTTTTTTCCAACAGAGTTGCCTGTTTTGTTCTCTCTCTCCTTTCTCCTCTGCACCCATGTTTCTGCTTTTATCAAAATTAGAAGTCACACCCAGCAGTTCCAACTTTCAGCCTTCTCTTCTTTCCCGGTTCTCAATAACTAAATCCTCTGCCTTTCTTGAATATGCAGTGGAAGCTTCCACTCCCGCTACTGGTCTTTTCTTTCCTCTCAAAACCAGGAGTAAATGCTGAGGAACTCCCATGCAGGTTCTGGTACTTTTTTTTTTCCTGCTGCCTTATTATTTCTTGAATGCTTTTTTGTACAGATTTCAACACGCCTTGAAAGGGGCCTGTCTGCAGTTGGTTATGGCCATGCTTCCATTGGTGCTATTGCTTATTAAATTTATGGCTCCAAAGAAAGCCATTTGACCCAGATTGGGGGAGACTGTTTTCCTTTCCTTTGCTTGAGTCTGCTTTAAGAACACATTTCTTGTCCCACAGGCAGTGCTAGTGTAGCTCCACCTCCATCACTTCTGTTCTTGGCATTCTAATTCACAATTACCTATGTCTTGTGTTCCTTAATAACATATTGGTTCCTGCCCTCAGGTACATGGCCTGTGAAGCTCCTCCCAACTTTATAACTTCCCAAGTACAATCTGTGTGGTAGTGAGCTCTTGTTGCATGCAGGCAGGCAGGCTGCATTTCCGCTCTGAATTAGAACAGGTTCTCTGTGGCTGTTATTCAGCTCTGTCAGCTGAAGAGTGGCTGCAAATCAGTGTTGTGTAGCTATCAGTCTCCCTTCTCACTGTCCTGATGAACTGAAGGCAGCGGTACACACACACAGAGAGGAGATAATCCTCTTAGTGCCAGTGAGGTAAATACGCTTGCTGGCATGCGTACACTTGGACACACACTCTCTCTCACACACACCCCAGTGGAGGCGTGTCTCCCCTACTTTCTTGACACGCACACACCCTATCCCTCCCATACCCTGGGGGCTGCCTGTCACCTGATCCACCGGCACTTTCAGTTCTTTGTTTCCTGGGAGAAAGTTTTGCCTTGACCATGCCTCAGTTCACTGTGACCAAGGTGGAAGATGATGAAGAGAGGGAAGCAGAGGAAGGTGGACAGAAAAGAGCCAGTACAGGGCAGATCTGGAAACCCAGTGAGACTGTGGTGCCAGGTAAGTAAGTTAGATTGGACCTTTTTCCCCTACTTCATAACTCCCTCCTCCTGCTGGCCTCTCTACCATCTTTCTTCCTGGAGCCTTTTCACTTGAGAAGCTTTGGAATGAAGAAGTAATATTGAATGGTAGGTACTCATTTCCTAGTAACTAGACTTTGTGCCTCATCTGCTTTTGCTTCCATCTTTACTGTAAGACCTGATATCTTCTTGTGATTGCCTGTCTGCCCATTGGCAGTCCCAATGTCTCTATCATTTGAATTCCCATCCCTCCTACCTGACCTTAAATAATCCACTGGTGGCCTCCGTACTAGAATTCTTTGGCTTGACCTTTAATTAAACAATAACTGAATGCCAGGAGGCTGGCTGCTGAACTGGAATAGCAATTTAATCTAGTAGCTACTATCTACTGGGTAGGTCATCTGAGCTTAGCTTCCTACTTTTGGAAAAAAATGGGGTCTGTGTGGTTGCAACAACTAACCTGGGACTCATAGGTTCTGGTTTTCATATCTGGGATAGAAAAGGAATCTAAAGCAATGGGAAAGATTCTGAAGTTGTAGTTCATGAGTTTGCTTGAGATTTCTGAGGTCTCTTGAGAATATTACCTAGAGGTCTTGGCTGCATAATTCCTTAAAACCATTAAAAAACACCAACCTGAGGCCTCGTCTTCTGAGCCCTTCTGTACCTTGTCTTCTGTTCGTATTAATTTCAGAAACTTTTGTATTAAGTATCAGAAATACCCTCTTCTTTCCTCATACATTTTAGCATTTTCACTTACTTCATCCAGAAATGTTGCATATGTTCTACAATGTCCTTACCTTAGTGATAGCTAACTATAAGTTCCAGGCAGGTTTATTTGTTCAAAACTTTTCTCCTCCTGTTGCTTGACAGGCACTTTGTTTTCCTTGTTCTCTTCTGTATGCTGCAATGCCTTTCTGTTTGCCAGTGTTCACTTTCTTGAGTTTCCTGTTTAACTGTACAAATGAATCCAGCAGCATTGGGTGCTTCTGTTCAGTGTTCCATGCAGTTAACCATGCTTCTTTCAGAATATTCTTTCCAATTTTCTACCCCTGCTTTCTCATTCCCTTTCTATTTCTACATGCCTTGGAGTTCACCCAAACCTGCTAATATCTCCCTTTTATATTTTAATAGTCTTGGTCTTGGTCTAGCCATACCTGGGGAAACTGAGTGTGCTCTCTTTGTATGTTTACGGAAAGCACACAATAACTAGCACTATCTAAAGCGGTGATCTGTGGAGCAGTGCCAATCCACAAACCATTGGTTGTTGGTCCACAGAGAGTTTCCAGGGAAGAAAGAAACAGTTGTAGCCAGTGGGCACAAATATGATACCAGTCACTGGCACGTTAGGGGAAGAAAAATGCTGGCTCCCAATATCACAGAGCCTGAGAAACGCTAAGCTACAATATGCAATCTTAATGATGAATGGAATTACAGATGTCTTGAGAATTACAAATGTGGAGAGCAGCGATACCTGTGTTCTTTCTTATTGCCTCCACCATCCCATTCTTAGGCAGGCCTTGCTCTTCACATAGAGGGAATCAGCTTGAACAACTTACCCTCAAATTGTTGTCCTTCTCTCAGCACTAGCAAAAGCTTGGATATGTTAAACTAATTTTTTTTTCTTCAGGACTTTGTTCTTTGGTGGTTCAGTTACCTGGATTAGAATCATTTTATGTATGCCTCATGAAAATCTGCTGTTGCTGGTTGTGGTCTCAGTCTTCTTGCATTCTATTCTGTATAACAGGTGAAAGGCATGTTACACTGTGTGAATGGGGTGGTGATACAGAGTCAGTTTGCCTTTATTTATTTCACACTGTTGCCCTTGTTATAGCCATGATCACTTTTATTGCTTTATCTCATTACTTCCTTGCAACCACTCAATAACATAATTTACTCTTGTTCTCATTTTGCAGAGGGAACAGCAGCTGAGAGAAATTGATTCAGCTGCTCCCACCCACTGTTTTTTATTTTATCAAAATAGGGATTTAAACCCAGTATGAAGCAGAATTTGTGTGTTGTCCTTCAAGCTCTGGATGATGGAAACATCAAAATAGTGTTGACTAAGAATATAGTTTTCTTCTTAACTCATAAGGAACAAAATCCAGTAGGTCAGAGGAACTGGATTTCTGTACTGAGAAATTCTGTTGTACAGATTGCATAGGAAGGACAACATGGCGCACTCTTTATTTTCTTCCTTTACCTAGTGTTCACCTTAACAAAAGAAAGGAACCTTTGATGAGGATTGGTTTATGTGTGTATAGTACCACCACCAAATTTTCTCTATGACACCAAATATACTTGCACTACCCCTGATTGCATGGAAGCAGAGAACATAAGGCGTGCATCCACAACAGGATGGAAGCTGCGCTACAGATCTGCCAGCTGTTTCATTGGACTTCTGCCATGTCCGTGAAAACAGCACATACATTTTGTCAATGACTCTAGGAGTTAAAGGCTGTATGTCTTGCTCTCAGTGAAGAAAGATGCTATGTTAAAGAGAGCTAGAGCTGACTTGTGCCTTGTGTGTGTTTGCTTTAGAACGAGACAAGTATCACAGGAGCAGCTCTGATTATTTGATGTAGATTGTGTCTGGGAGAGCTGCCTGTGGTCTGGCAACACTGATTTAAATATACATCCAAGGCTTATTTGTTGGCATCCTGCCACTCTCTGTGCCTGCCTGGCTTCTTCTCTGTGTTGTGGCCTTACAGACTTTAGGAGCTGGATAAACTCAGATCTTAGGATGTGTGTCTTACCCAGTGGAAGGATTAAAGAAAATGAATTCAAAGATCCAAGATTCTGATTTACATCCCTTCCCCCACCTTGGATAATAATGTTTAAAGCTGGAGAATGGACTCTTATTTATAGCCCAGCTTATTTGAAGGGCTCTGAGTAGGTTGTAGCACTTACATAACAGGTGTGACAGCCAGGAAACATGACACACAGTGTTACTGGAGCGAGAGTCTCCTAGAGTGTTCGTCTCCCCTTCCCTCACAGATCCTTGGGTAAAGAACTTTTCCTCTGAGTAAAATGGGAATCATAAATACCTTTTTCTACCACACAGACACACTCCGTGCAAAAGGGAATGTTTTAGGGACCTTGACAAGTGTTTATACTCTTTAAGTCACTCTGTTATTCAGGATATATGGGCATACCTCAGTTAACAAAGCTTCTGACAAAGAAACTCCTTTTTATGAAATCTCTTTGTACTTGTCCAGCCCCCCTCCTTTTTTCCTTCTTGCCCACTATCTTGGCTGAAAATTCCTTAAGAACATCGTCAGTGGGAGGTTGGGGAAGGAGAGCTGGAGAAACACAGCATTTCTTTGTTAGATTGCAACAGCATATCTGCACTAAGCAGTGCAATAAAGCTGGAGCTGGGAGAGAATGGGATTCTGTTGTAGCTGAACCTACTAATAACTGTGTGGGCCTACCCATCACAGGCAAGGTAAACAGCAGCTGCGTCTGGAATCCCGTGCTGACCATGCACCAACTGCAAAACAGAGAGAAAATGGGAAAGCAGATAAGGCTGCCATATTAAGAAAAGGAATGCCAAAATGGACATTATAACAAAAGTGCAGATTGGTGAGAGTACACCAAAAATCTCTGGATGTATTTTGGAAAAAGCTTTCAGGAGGTCTATAGAAGGTTCAAAGCATTTTTGCTTGTTTATGCAAGGATTATCTGACCTTGTTTCATTTCACATGTGTATGTTGTTAGCTTTGTATAAAAAGTTTGCTGAAATGCATTGAATTACTCTTCTTTTTGCCGGTGCAGGAAACTTGCCCTGTTCTTTGTATGTTAGCTCTGGCTCTGGCACCAACTTTTCTGTTGAAGAAGAAATTCTCAGAAATCTGTCTGCTTCTTTAACTGAGGTATACCTGTATCAGCACCAACTAACTACCAGCCGCTGCATCCATAGTGCCTATAACTTTACAGAGCAAAATAATCATTCCATATGTTCAAAAAAATTAGGGAGTCAAACTTTCTGGCACACCTTTAAGCAATCTCGTCTTACATGTAATTCACCTCATGGTAAAACAAGTGTTTCACATTTCTTCAAGAGCAACAAATCCACATTTGGTGCATGCTGCCTGGCATTGAGAGCCTTCAGAGGTTGCAGGTGAAAAATGCTATGGATAATTGCTTGCTGAATCCTGGAAGAGAACCTGAAGGGCAGCAACAAGCTGCCTCCTGACAAAGCTCTTTCAGGTTGAGCAGTGTGTTCTTAGGACAGTCCTAAGGCCACTTTTTTTTCTTTGACTCTCAGAAATGTAACTTTCTCTAAGGATTTGCTCATCACCCTGCTGCAAACAAGGTGGAAAGAAACAGAAGTTCGAGTTAGACCTAGATGGTGTTGGAAATGCCCAAATCCCTTCAGCATCTCTGTAATCTCTGTTTATCCTGAGCAATTTGCATCCCTTCTCTCCAGACAATGAACAGGGACAATGCCCTCTGTGTTGGTCATTGGGGGCAGACTCGGCAGACAAAAGATACTTCTGCTTCTGGAGGCCAAACCATGCCAACAGGGCAAGGGAGAGCGCCAAGGCTAGGATGGTATGACGGAAGTGGGGATAGGCGGGTGGAAAGAAATGCTTTATCTGTTGGATCCCTCATCAGCAGGCCTCACTCCCATTTGTCTCTTCTGAATGATCTGTTGTCTGTTCTGGTATCTGTCATATTTTCACTTCTAGACTTCGATGGCTCTGACATATTTGATTCATTTTGCTGGCCTTCAGCTAGACCCTTGGCCCTTAATCTGCATCATTATTGTCCCCACAGCATATGGCTGCCCAAGGAAGAGAGTGTTAAACCATTAGCAGAAGTCTGCATTTTGGAGTCCTAACTGTGATAAACTTGCATATGAATGTTTTCTTGCATTTTGAAAAAAACTTCAAAGCCAATCTTTCTCCCCACCTTCTTTAAAAATGCTGTCAATTTTGGCTTTCCTTCAGTATTATTTTACATCTCAGCATAGCAGGTCCACTGTTTCAAATTGTAACAGCGACAATACAATCTGGGCATCAGCACCAGCAAAATAAACCTTTTAGCAATACACTCAGATTAACCAAAGTCTTTGTGGAATTAAACATCTTTACCTAAAAACCAGCAAATGTGTCTGACAAATTTGTATCTGCATATGTCCAAATGTTGTCCTTTAGGAATTTCAAACTGTTTTATCATTGATGTTTTATTTCCATTTGCAAAGTGTCTTGAGTACATGTAAGGACTGGTTGATTAACCTGGTTTTTCTTTAGAGGTTCACACCAATTTAAATTCATACACATTTTTCATACACCTTAGAGTGGTCTTTCCTACTCTTAGAATTCATGCTATTGAGATTAAGCTTCCGTGCTCCCTAGCCAGCATGGCCAATGATCAGGGATCATGGAAGCTGTAGTCCCAACATCATATGGATATCCAAACTTGGAGATAGACCCTCCTTCCATTTGGACTTTTCTGTCTTTAAACTACATGATGTTTCTGGTATCCAGCTTGTCCGTTATTTCCTTTAAAATATTAATTGTCAGTAAGGTGGGACTCTGGGAGACCTGCGGTTTTCATGATGGGCTTCTGGACTTACTGAATTTTTTAGGGGCAGGCCTATTTGCTAGGACAAAATAAAGCTTACTTAATCTCAGTATCAGTCAGATCATTTAGTGGAGACAGCTCAATGTACTGTGAAATCCTCAAGTGAAGATAATGAAATATGTCCTTTTTAAAAAGTAGAGAGATTGCCCCCAAGCACCACTAGACATTCTGAAGTAAGGAAAAACATTTATGTAAGCTATGCTGATGTATAAGGAGGATAGAGAAAGCTCCATACTGAGTTTAAAACTGGAATGCATACAACCCATGAGTAGAGAAATCAGCCGAAAGTTTGCATCTCTTATACTATAAGAAGCTTAAAGGAATAGTTTGTACCTTCCATGGAAATCCACTAGGTGACCTTGGGCAAGTCACACTCTCTTAGCCTCAGAGATTGGCAGAGGCAACCACTCTCTGAACAAATCTTGCCAAGAAAAACCCACAATAGGCTTGGGGTCATCATAAATTGGAAATGACTTGAAGGCACACAACAGTTATGGTCATGTGCTTGTTACATAGTTCAAAATTCCTCTCAGTCTAGTTTGTAATTGATAGGTTTTCTTCCTATCAAAAAACAAAAACCACTCTTGTTTTTTAAACTTTGTTTTTGTATTCCAAAGCTCTGATCTTACATCCTGATCCAGCTATCCTTCCACCCCACCACTGCCCCATATAATCTCTAGACCAATCCAGCAGGCAAACCATCTCTTGTGTTACATGAATTCTGTCATTGGTTGGATAGCCAATTGAAGCAGGAGGAAATGACCATAAACATGGCTACTACCATGCATAGGTAGCAAAACTGATTCACAAAGAGGCTGTGTCAGCATTCCTTAGTAGTGCTGATATTTCTGATTTCCCTGCCTTACAGAAAGACTGGAGAGCTCTAGAATGGAAAAATCCGTGTACTGGTTTTTTTAGCTATCCACTGTCTTAAAGTCTGAATCACCTGATAAAATAGTCCATTAATTCTCCCACTGGATTATAAAGTGTTTTCAGCTGGGTGTGGCTAGAAGGAGAGAAAATGGTGTTTGAAACCCTTTGAATAGTCTTTATTTCTTTCCCCATTGGTAGCCATTTTGCTTTTGAAACTGAAGCATACAACTGCATGACCTTTTTATTTTTTTGGTAGAGTTTGAGAAGAAGGAAAGTCATTTTCTGAATCCTTGGGAGACAGGAGGGAGAAACCCCAGCCTATCATTTTATTCCCCCATTCACTCTTTATTTTGCAATTCATTTTCTTTCCCATTTTCTGTTTGATTTTGCAGATGTGAGTCAAACTTCCATCACAGGGGAACAGTATCAGCTCTTAGGTACAGTATTGCAGAGGTTTCTTGTATGTGTTTCAGTTTGTGCAGAGTATATGTCTGTATTGTTCCTTGTCAAACAGTTGAAAGGTTGGTACATGTATATATACACACATGTAGTCCTGTTGCCTACAGCTGTATTAATGAGCAGAGAAAATATTGGCACCCTCTCTGTGTATGAACTCCTCATAAAGGACATTATGTGTCTGCAATTCCCTGCTTGAGGGCACAGATTTTTCATTGTACAGATGTCCTTTAGGGCAGGCTAGTAAATGCAAGCCACTAACATGTATGCCTGGGGCCTAAATACCCTAAAGGCATCGGATCCTGTCTGATCTTGGAAGCTAAGCAAGGTCAGCCCTCGGTAGTACTTGGATGGGAGACTGCTGGCAAAGACCAGGTGCTGGAGGCTATATTTCAGAGAAAGGAGCTGCCAAAATCACTTCTGAGTATTCCTTGCCTGAGAAAGTCCTCTTAAAATCACGGGTTGCCGAAAGTCTACAGTTGACTTAAACGCACATAGAAACATACACAGCATGTATATGCCTGTGACAAGTACTCTCCAAGTAAGCAGGGCAACTTTATGAAGGTTAAAAGCTTCTGCCACCCAAGACTAGATTTCTGTCTGCGCAGATGAAGACACTAGGAATTTTCAGGGGGTACTCTTGAGCAAGAGATAGTTGTTTGCTTGCTTGTTTTCTCTTTGACAAAGGCCTCTCCAGCCCTTTAAACAGCAGCTAGTGGTAGCTCAAGCAGCATTTCTGCGCACATAATGTCCATGGTAATGATGCTATATTATGTTTCCCCCTTTTTAAAATTTTATTGAGTAATTAATAATAGTGCTAGATCATGTTGCAGCTTTGTGCCCCAACATTCTGCTCCTAAAATGGGCTTTTTTAAAAAAATGAAATGAAACTATAAAGCTTTCATTTGCTTTGTATTTAAGTTAAAACCATCACCACCTGAACATTCCTAAAAGATCACTGGCTTCTTAAGAAGCCCAGATATCACTCCTGCTCTATGTGCACATACTTTTAGGGGGGATGAATCCATGAAAGGAGAGGGAGAGATATTTTCAGTGCACTTTTATTTTATAAGCCGTACATTTTATGGGCCATAAACGTTATTTTATAGGACAGGCCAGCCAACAACTTTTGTACATTATTTAAAAGACTGCTTTAGGATATGTAAATCACACTAGAATGCTTGTGGTCATGGTAAATTTTTATAATATTCTACTTAAATGTGAATTCTTTTCAGTGCAGAGTAGTTTCTGTCTGTCCCCCTTCACAGTGCTCTCTTTTATGCAACAAAATTACATTAAATGCAGCCCAGCATCACGTTTACTTGTGAGGGAGTTTTGCAATGTTCGATAGAGAATTGCTTGTTTCATTTATCCTAGAAAACAACAACCTCCAAACTTACTTTTGCCTTTTATACATTTGGGAAAGTGATCCAAAGTAAGCTGGTGCTCTCTGTAAAGATCTGGGAGTGCTAATTTGCCTTTTCTTCAGCCTGTGATAACTGACTGTGTAAAAAGGAGCAAGGTTGTTATCTCTTGTGTGTTGAAATGAGTGTGTATGAGTATGGGAGGGTCCCTAGGCACGTCAGCAAAGGTATGTAGCTGAAACACGTGGAAACGCTTCATTCTTGTACACTGAGGAGGTGATTGTAACTTTAAAATTCAGAGAAGCTTAAGACCTGAGTAATAGAATAGAATCTACATCGTCTGGTAGCAAACTGTGGGGCTTTTGAAATATCTAGCCCACACCTCCCAATCATTTTAGTTTGCCCATGTCCCCTTTACCATCCATAACTGATTTTTTACGGTGATAATTAACAATACTGTCTCACATGCAGTCAGAATGGAAAGCAGCATCCTTTGTTGTGGATAGCTAGGGGAACAGGGTGGGGTGTTTCATTCCAGTTGAGGCAGATGCCCAGATTCCATGCCTCAGGGTTGTTGGGTAAGGCAGTAAATGCCGTCTTTGTATGCTTGGGGCCAAGCCTGCCTCTCAAGTACTTCCATTTAGAAGACTGCCCGGCAATACCCAGAAGCTGCTTATCTAGATCATCTGAGTTTGGGGTGGAGGTAGGAGAGAAATGTTCTCTTACATAAAACCATTCTGTATCAAGTGGCAGAGGGGCAGGGGTGGCGGTGTATACTGGTTTTTTGTAGTTTGAGACTGGGTGCCAGGTCTCTGTAGCTGTATTTCTGGATCTGTGAATGGGGTGGAGCAGGGTGGAGTTGAGGAGAGCTAGTAATTCAAGGTGGGATGACCTTGTGGCAAGCTATGCCAATCTGCGCTTCTTTTGTATTTTTTTAACAAATCCACCAATAGCAAATTTTAGAGTGTTTTTAGTTTTAAATTCTTATCAAGAGCATACTAGGTCTAGTCTTTTGTCTTGAAAGTGGTGGAGAAAACTTTAGAAAATCTGATCAAATTACAAAAGAACTGTGTATGAGCAATCAGCTCTATTGTATTTGTGACACTGTTGTGATTTTTAAGTATGCTCTCACTCCTTTCCAGGCTAACCAGCTTTTCAGAAATGAAGCACTTTCACAATGAGAACCTTTCAGGAGGAGTGCAATGTGTCAGTCAGCCCTCATGTGTTCTTGTAAATTACATGCAAATTTAAGTATATGCCTTTGAAATAATGCAGATTACCTGTAGCACTATGTTCATTAACCATTTCTTTCCTAGTAGATCTATAAGTAAACATTTGGTTTGGGGAACTTTTGCCTCCATTCAAAAGGGGTATACGGTGGTCTCACAGTTACATTTTCGAAACAAGGCTTCTTTTGTCCATCCTTCTATCCTTCAGCAGCAAGAGGCTCCAGTGTTAAGCTCCCTCAGCTATTCACTGTGCCTCAGTGATCATATAAGGCAAGGAGAAGTAATATTGCCTGGGCAGGCTTTCTGGTCTTGGACTCCTGATTTCTAGGTAGCATTGCTCTCCCCCACATGTCCTCCCTGTTGCTCACCACAGTCCCTTCTCATTTGAGGGGAGAAAGTTTGCATCATGAACTGAGCAGCCCATGGCTAGTGGCGGTCCTGAAAAGATCTAGGGTGTCCTGACTGTTCTTAGTGTGGTATGTCCAGATGCCACTCTCATGGTCAGTGCCAGGAAGTACTGGATGTATGTGTTGGATGTGCTTTCCTCCTTTCCATTTCCTCAGGAAGCTCTCTCTTATTGCAGATCCTGGACACAAGAAGGATCCAAATTCCTATCTCAACAACATCAACTATGAGGATGGAGATGAATTCTTCGATAAGAATTTGGCACTCTTTGAGGTGAGATCTTAAGTGTCTTCTAGAGGGCTTGTTCTTCCTGCTTTCCACCCTCTTTCCTACCACTACATCCATCCACTTTTGTTTCCACCTTTCCCTTACATCCTTAGAGTGATAGATCTGTTGTCCCCTATTTCCCAAGCTATGTGTGTCTCCTACGTGCATACAAAAGTGCAGAAACATGGTCTGACTGTCTTTTCTTTTCTATTCTATTTCAAAGAACATTTCTAGCCTTCACAACTCAAAGATAGCCTTGAAACTATCAAGTGCTCTTTGATGAACCTTTTAAAAGCCAGAAAATAATTCAGAATAAATTGCTAAAATTCATAGCAGGCAGACTTCCATCATTCCTTTCCCATAATTATGCGACATAAACCATGGTTTCAGATTTGCCTTATTTCTTAAATAAAGTTTATATGGGTTGGAGAGATTAGAAACATGTAATTTCTTTTAAAGCCCACATAGCCAACCCGTTACTATTCTCTTATTCTCTCTTAATGTGCCTGCCTGCCTGCCTGCCTGCCTGCCTGCCTGCCTGCCTGCCTGCCTGCCTGCCTGCCTGCCTTCCTTCCTTCCTTCTCCTTCCTTCCTTCCTTCCTTCCTTCCTTCCTCCCTCCCTCCCTTCCTCCCTCCCTCCCTCCCTCCCTCCCTTCCTTCCTTCCTTCCTTCCTTCCTTCCTTCCTTCCTTCCTTCTCTTATTGCTACAGCTATGTTGGGGAATTCATGCCTTATTTCTCTTAAGAACGTTTTTCATAGGCACTTGTCTTCATCTTTGCTGCCATCTTTCCCACTTTTGCAGGAGGAAATGGACACTCGGCCAAAAGTGTCCTCCCTACTCAACCGCATGGCCAACTATACAAACTTGATGCAGGGAGCCCGTGAACATGAAGAAGCAGAGAATGTCCCCCCAGGCAAGAAAAAGCCTGCCAAGGTAAGGAGCAGGATGGCTTCTTGGTGACGATGTGGAGTGTGGGCAGTTAGAGGTAGAAAGCATTTTGTGTTGAGAGAGCGAAAAGGCTGGAAGTCAGGTCTGAAAGAAGTTGATACTTCTCCAGGGCAGCCTTAACCTTTGGAGCTCTTCTTTCTTGGTGAATCAAATTCTGCACTGCATCTTTCTGCTTGGCCTGGATTTTAGATGCTTGAACTGAGACAGCATGAGGTGGGACTGGCCAGAAATGTATTTTGAATTCCTGGCTTCTCAGATATTCCAAATATTCAGATTCCTATGCCAAGCTCTGTGGCATCTGAATAACAAGGTTTTGTTATCATGTGTCTTCAAGTTGTTTCCAACTTACTGAGATCCTAAGGCAAGCCTATCATGGGGTTTTCTTCTCAGATTTATTTAGGAGGGGGTTGCTATTGCCTTCCTTTGAAGCTTAGAGAGTGTGACTTGTGCAAGGGTCACCCAGCAGGTTGCCAAACCGGAATTTGAATCATAAACGTGGCTTTGAATAACAAGGGACTTGGGATTTTTTCCCCCAATCCTGAGAGCAGGATTTCATTTTTTTTTGTGTGTGTATATCATGTGTTTTTCACTAATTTAAAATAATTTGACCTCTTGTAAGTGTGTGTTTATGCTTTTTACAGTCCTAAACTTAGCAATAGTGTGGGCTGGGATTTTTCCACCAATAAAATTTCTTAAGGATCTGAAGGTTTGAGTAGCCGAGAATTTGCATGCTGAGAAGTTGGCAGATCTGAAGGGTAGAAAACAAGGCAGTGATAACAGAGTGAGGAAGACTGATCTTTAAAAACTGTCTGTTTTTCATTCCCCCAGACTCCACAGATGGGCACATTCATGGGTGTCTATCTGCCATGCCTCCAGAACATCTTTGGGGTGATCCTCTTCTTGCGACTCACCTGGGTGGTGGGCACAGCTGGTGTGTTGCAGGCCTTTGCCATTGTCCTCATCTGCTGTTGCTGTGTGAGTTCCTCTCTCTCTCTTGCAACCTAAGTCATGTTCTGATACCCTTTGGTATTCATTGTGGATAGAAGAGCCTCCATCTCATGGAGTAAGGAAGAGAAAGACACTTTTCCTGCCTTAACAGGCCATGTTGGAAAATCCTCCTAAGGAGTACTGAATTATGTGTTGAACCATTGACAGTCCTTAACTGCTCAACTGTTCTACATTTTCCTAAGCTGACCTAGTGTTCTGTCTTTTGGAATGGTGCTTGTTCTCACCTCTGACCCCAGCACACCCTTTTTTGCTCCTAGCATCTTCATTGCCCATAACAGTATCAGCTGGGAGCCGTAATGAAGATTCACACCACTTCTCCTTACTTTTATGTGAAATTGACTAGAATGGAAAGCACAATTGTTGTTATAGGATATGTATCTTGTAAAACAGGTTCAACAGCCTTGATGTATGTGGTCTTGTAACACAGTGATAAGCATAGGCCAAGCTCTATCTTCCTCCCGCTGGCAATTTCTTGTCTCCTCTACAGACACTGCTAACAGCAATCTCCATGAGTGCCATTGCCACCAATGGAGTTGTGCCTGGTGAGTATCTAATATTAAAGGAACCTCCCACACATAGCTGCACACCTATTCTTCAGTAAGCATGTTAATTTTGTACCTTTATTGTCCTAGGTTTCAGGCCCAGTCCATCCAGTTCTCAGGGCTTTAATGACTTTTAATGATATCTTTTTAAATAGCCTTTGGCAAACTGTCTTTTGTTTACTGATTTTATCTTGTTGGTGTGTTTAACTGGATTCGAGTGTGTTACTATAAACCATTCGGAGACGACTATGGTGAATTTACTCTGTCAAATAAATATATTCTGCTAAAGCAGAGTTCGTGTGTTTGAAATGCAGATAATAAAATTACTAACTTGCCCACATTAGCCCTCACTCTCCCCATCTTAAATCTTCCTCTTTGTCTCCTCTCTGCAGCTGGGGGATCGTACTTCATGATTTCACGAGCATTGGGACCGGAGTTTGGAGGAGCTGTGGGGCTCTGTTTTTATCTGGGCACTACCTTTGCGGCTGCAATGTATATCCTGGGGGCCATAGAAATTGTTCTGGTAAGAATTCAGCAAGCTTTAGGATCCTTATAAAGCTTTCTTGCCTTTCCAGGAATGCCGCTTAACTGTGGCCCTCTCTTGAGAAGTGAAAGGTAGATCATCCGGTTCAAAATTCACATTGCCTACAGCTGCTGGCTCTTCCCAAAGTGATGTGTCTTTTTCTAATCTTCTCTCAGATGTACATTGCCCCCAAGGCAGCAATCTTCCATAGTGAGGATCCACTGAAGGAGTCGGCAGCCTTGTTGAACAACATGCGGGTGTATGGCTCGGCCTTCCTGGTGCTGATGGTGCTGGTGGTGTTTGTGGGCGTGCGTTACGTGAACAAGTTTGCCTCTCTGTTTCTTGCCTGCGTCATCGTCTCCATCCTCACCATCTATGCGGGTGCCATCAAGTCCTCCTTTGCGCCACCCCATTTCCCGTAGGTTACCAGTGTGTTCAGAGATGGCTAATCTCAAAATTCTCTTTTAATCAGTGTGAAGGTCGTAGCTTTGCCACTGAATAATGCTGGGAAATCCAGTTCTGCCATGGTGTTTTTGATTCTCCATGCTGTGAAAGGGTGAGGAAACCTCATAGACAGTTTTGCAAGACTATGCAGTTCTCAGCACACTTACAATTACAGTTCCCCTAGGACAGAGTCAGGACTCTCCAACTGATTTGTGTGCTTTTGGACTGTGGCACCTGTGAAGTCTGTTCTGCTTATCTTTCTGTGTCTCTTCTCCATTCAGTGTGTGCATGCTGGGAAACCGTTCCCTCTCACGACACCATATCGACAGATGCGCTAAGTCAGAGGAGCGTGACAATGTCACAGTACACACTCGCCTGTGGGAGCACTTCTGCAACTCCACCAAACGTGTTAATGCCTCATGTGATGTTTATTTCTTACACAACAATGTTACTGTCGTCCAGGGCATTCCAGGATTGGCTAGTGGCATTATTGCTGGTGAGGAAAGCATCTTTTTCTTCCCTATCAGTCGTGCACTTTTTTTCCTATTGTGGGTGGTCCAAGAGGAGTCCTGCAGGTTGCCATAGTAAGCCAGGAGTGCACAGCCTCTAAGGCATCAAGTGCAGCCCCTCATTAACTGCTGAATTCCTTCCCCAGTGATTTTCCTTCAGGTTGTTCTTTCCCTGCTTCTACTAGCAAGGACAAAGGAAAATCAATCCATATAAGGGTCTTTGGGCAATGGAATGGAGAGCTTTCCCTTCACTTCCTCCCCTAGTTATCTTCATACAAATGTCTCTTTCCATGCTGGCGAGGGAGCGGAGAGAAGACTTTCCAGTGGGATATGAGTGTGCAAATGGTGATGTCGTTGGCCCACCAGACATCACATGTGGGCCTCAAGATTGAAGAGACTACATGTGGCTCTGATAAGCAGTCCTTTTAAGAACCAGTGTGATGGATTGGACTTAAAGCATTTCAAGTGGAGTGGGAAAAGTATGGCCCACAGGCCACATGTGAGCCCCTAGGGCTGTTTTTATGATCCCCCTCAGAAGTCAGGTTTTGCCCCCAAATACCCTCCGGGTGACCTGGAGGTGTTTCCCCCATGTTTTTGACCTCCCCAGGCCACGTTAGGCCTAGGAGAGACTTTTTGAAACAGGAAGTGAAGCTGCTTGTTTCCTATTCTTTAAAAAAAAAATCTTCTGGGCCTAAGACGTGGAAAATGCCTCTTACATCCCCTAGGCAGCATTTGGCAGCAAAAAATTACTTCCCCCCCCTTTTTTTTGCAGGGGGCACAGTGAGGGTGTAGCCCTTCAAGGTCTCCTGGAGAGTTAGTACAGCCACGTAGGCCTCAGTAGTTGCCCACCCCCCATCAGTGGGGTCAATCTGTCAGCTTAACTTCCCTCACAAGAATAATATACAGATAGTGAGAATACATTTGTACACTGCCATTGGCTTGCTGAGATTTAAATGAAAGAGCGGAGGGTGTTGATGCTATGGATGATGCTGATGATGATAACAATTAATCATATTTACAGAGAATCTTTGGAGCAACTATTTGATGAAAGGAGAGATCATTGAGAAACCATCTTTGCATTCAGTTGACGTGGGAGGAGCCCTCAATCAGCAGTATGTGCTGGCTGATATCACCACCTCTTTTACCCTTCTTGTGGGCATCTTCTTCCCTTCAGTCACTGGTAAGAGCGATGTTGCTGTTGAGCCTTGTTCAGGTATCTCTCCAGAGCATTAAAAAAAAGAGTCAGTGGGCACTGAACCCAAAAGGCTTCTCTTCTGAGCCCATTGCTTCTATAGACTCTTGTGGCTTTCAGCCAATTGCTGTCTCCCTGCCTGAGGGAACGAGGCTTAACTCTTCCTGCAGCTGTGAATGGCATTGGATGCAGACCTGTTGCTATTTTCCTGTCCTTGCTTTTCCACTACAATGGTCTGGTTTGATATACAGTGGAAAGATCCTTTTGTCTGTTGTCCACCATAAGATCGGCAGGTTTTTAGTGCAAATCAGGGTAATGGATCCTCTTTAGAAAGCCTGAGGCGAGGGGTCATTATACTTCCGTAATAATACATTTTTCTATCATAGAATTTGATTTTCTTCATTTCTCAAATTGTTGCCACCTGGGTGTGTTGCAGATTTCATGGGTACTGCCATTACTCTCTTCACCTATCAGTGGTGAGTCATCAAATGTTTCTCCTTTGAATATGGGTTCTTTCATTTTGTCGTCACAGGGATCATGGCTGGATCAAATCGTTCTGGGGACCTAAAGGATGCCCAAAAATCTATTCCCATTGGTACCATCCTGGCCATTCTCACCACTTCTTTTGTGTGTATCCTTCACAGCAAATAAGCAAGGCAACATAGAATCGATAAACCAGGAAAGATAATGCTGAGGGTAGTCTGTGTGTGTAAAGAGAGGCTGCTGGTCATTTGGGCAAAGATAACTTTACTGCTCCTTGACTGTCCAACACTCCAGATCTTAGCAATGTAGTGCTGTTTGGAGCTTGTGTAGAAGGTGTTGTGCTGAGAGACAAGTAAGTAGTGGTGACTTATGTTTCCCTAATACCATAGTCTTCAAATATAAATCAGTTGTGTTGTAGTCTTCTGGATGCAAATATTAGATTCTGTTGGTTTAAATGGAGGTGCCCTTTTAGGGTCTCAATCTGAATTCTTTGATCTGCATTCCTGACCTACACGGATTTCTATTGCTTTTTATGTTGGATATTTGCTGTTGTTATTCTCTCTTGCTTCCAAGAGAGAGTAATCCAAACTGGATCCAAACTAACTCTAAATTCCTGTTCCCCCTTTTCTGGGAATAAGCCCCATGGAACTCACCCACACGTAAGCATATAAAAGATTACTCAGTAACATTTGTTATTAAGTACCATCAAGTCAATTTCAACTTATGCCAACCTTAGAGACCTCTAAGTCATCCTATCATCAACAGCACTGCTCAGGGCCATGGCTTCCTTTATTGAGTCTGTCTATCCATATTACTGCCTTCTGGTTGCAGTTGTTGAACTCAGCCAGAAATAAGTGCATCAAACTTCGTTTAGATCCGACTCTGTGTCTTCTGAATTTTCTGCCAGTTGGAGAGTGTGTTTTTATTGGGTCACTGCAAGCCTCAGGCTAAAGCTGATGGTGTGACCTTTTGTTTTTGTTGGATAGGTTTGGTGACTCAGTGAAGGGGAATCTAGTAGTCGGGACACTGTCTTGGCCCTCTTCTTGGGTCATCCTCATTGGTTCATTCTTCTCCACATGTGGAGCTGGGCTACAGAGCCTCACTGGGGCACCACGTCTGTTGCAGGCCATAGCTAAGGACAACATTATACCCTTCCTGCGGGTAAGAGCAACACCATCACTCACTAAAAATGCGTTTTGTTGTGAGCACCTGGATTCTGATGATGACCTGTGTTGTCTCTCTCTCTCTCTCGTTTTCACCTTCTAGGTCTTTGGCCATGGAAAAGCCAATGGGGAGCCCACCTGGGCTTTGCTCTTGACAGCAGTCATTGCTGAGTTAGGGATCCTTATTGCCTCTTTGGACATGGTTGCCCCTATCCTTTCCATGTAAGTGCTGTATCTGTCATGGGTTGGGGTTCCTCAGACGCATGGCACTACTGACTCCACTCAGTCTTCTCTCTTAGGTTTTTCCTAATGTGTTACCTCTTTGTCAACCTGGCCTGCGCCTTACAAACCCTACTGCGTACCCCCAACTGGAGACCACGCTTTCGGTACTACCACTGGTAAGAATGCTACAGTAATGGTAGCTGGGAGAGGGAAGACTATAGGTGGTTATTTATAAAGAGAGGTGATGGCAGGTAGACTTGCAAGTTTTGCACCCAGCTGTTCCAAAAGAACGGGATCTGCAGATTAGACTGTTGCTGGGGAACTGAGGCTGAAGTAATTTTAGGCTGGACTCAGTTTTTCTGTGGAACCAGAAATCAGAATTCTAAAAATCTCAGCAGGCATCTAAACAGCAGAAACAGACCGCTGTAGCTCTACTGGCCTCTAGTAGGCCATACTCTGTGTGCCTTCTCCTTCCCCCTTTCTCTCTTTTCAGGGCACTTTCCTTCATGGGCATGAGTATTTGTGTGGCACTAATGTTCATCTCCTCCTGGTATTATGCCATTGTCGCCATGGTGATAGCTGGGATGATCTACAAATATATTGAGTACCATGGGTGAGTTCCTGTAATGTTCTGGGGTTCTGGGATCCAGACACCCTTTATACATCCTCTTCTTCCTCAAGTCTGTAGTGGGGAGTGTGCAGAATCCTTGGTTTCCCTGTCCCATTCACCCTTTTGTACTCTTGCTGAAATTTTAACGTGAAAGTATTGGTTGTGGGTTTCTGGATCTCAACCTTTGGATTCTGTATTCAACTCCTAGTAGTAGATACCTGCAGCCAGAATTATTGGGACCTATCTCTTCAGTTACAGAACAAGCAGGGTCAGGATTTCTGATGTCCCCTGTCCCTACTGTGACAACTGCAAAGCCTATCAGAGGACAGAGAGATTTTGAGCCAAGGCCGTTTGCATCCCTTTCTGTGGAAGATGAGAAATTTAGAACTAAGTGGAGATGAGGGTGGGAGTCATAACACCTCTTTGCCTGAGGGGTGACTGTGTGCACAATCACCTTAGCCCATTTACCCCCTCCCCTGATGAATTCTGGAAAGGAGGAACATGATGTGACTTGCTCTCCTAAGCTCCTCATTTGGCTGAACAGTTTGTGCATCCCCCCAGGGCTGAGAAGGAGTGGGGAGACGGCATCCGTGGCCTGTCCCTGAGCGCAGCCCGCTTTGCCTTGCTGCGCCTTGAGGAAGGGCCACCCCACACCAAGAACTGGAGGTAGGGAAACAACATGCTGCTTCTTGACTCGGCCACTTCATTGTGAGGCATATGAGGCAGAAACTTGTGCATGTGTGTGTATATATATCTATATCTGCACATCTGTATGTCTGTTGCACTGTTAACTGTTCCATTTGTGTTTGTGAGTGTGTGCTTCTGTGTAACAATCCTGAACTCATCCTGCTGCTTCACCTTCATGTGTGCATCTTGGGCATCCTTTTTCTTCCTAGGCCACAACTGCTGGTGCTGCTAAAGCTGGATGAGGACCTGCACGTGAAGCATCCACGCCTGCTCACCTTTGCCTCCCAGCTGAAAGCTGGCAAGGGCCTCACAATTGTAGGGTCTGTCATGGTGGGCAACTTCCTGGATTGCTACAGTGAGGCATTGGCTGCTGAGCAGGTGAACCTTTGCTGAAGCCCATTTTAACTCAGTGGACTTTATTGGTTAAAATAAGAAGACATGAGCCCCAGTGCTGTCCTGCATCCAAACCCTCAGGCTTGGAAACCCTGCCTTCTGGTCTCAAATACACACACTCAAATAGCTGTGGCTATTCAGGCATAAAGTTTTCCACTAGTCAGGATACACAAGGAATGTGGGAGTCTGACTGAGCAGCCGTAGATCAGTAGTCCAGTACTGTTGTCCAGTGACTTGCAGCTCTCCAAAACCTTAGAAATGTTGGACTTTCAAATCTGGCTATCTGAAGTCCACTGAACTGGAGATACTAGGGTTCTTCACACACAGTGGGAGTTCTTCCCATAAGTTGTTATTGGATTTAAAGGTCCTAGCATTAGCTGCTGGAATAGATCCTGAGCTATGACCACCTAAAGCCCAGAACAGACATGCACACATTTCTTAAAGGAGGAGTGGGTGCAGAAAATTTAATCAGTCATTGAAGATGTACAGGCCATGTTTGAAGACATAAACCAGTAGCTTAAGCAGTAGTTTAATTCCTGGTGCTTTAAGCTGTTTTACCTAACCTTGTTTACTTCCAATATCAAAAGTGGGGTGGTAAAAATGAAATCACAGCAGTGGAAGGGTAATGTGGAGGAGGACACAGGGTTTACTGCTTCCCCCTCCCTAGTCTGTGTTCTTTTTCTCATTAAGAGCTAGTATTATAGCTGAATCAGCAATCATGTTTATTAAGCATGTTTGTGTCTGGTTTGGCCTTAAGCAGGTTCTTCTGTCCTAGTTGTAAATATGAGTTGGCCATGCCCAAACCTACTTGTGGGAGGTAGATGCTATTTGCCTTGGTGAGAAACAGGACATGTGGATCTCTGCATCTCCATGTCTTTCCTTCATTTAGGATAGAAAGCATCTATGACAGGTATCTTGTTCATGAGCTGCTATGACTTTCTCTAAAAGAATATAGTCAAATATATTGATGTCTCATGCTTACCAGAGCTGAATCTCAGTTCTGTCAGCTCCTGCCAGAAAACCTGCCAGTAGTGTGATTTTAAAGATTGCTCCCCGCAATAATGCCATCACACCCACAATATGTTCTCGAAAGACAAGTTTTAAGGTGTGCCCTGTCCCCTGCCCCGACCCCGCATTTCACTCTGAAAAAAGTCTTTGTCAGGCTGGGATGATGAGGAGTCCTTGCGTGTTGACATCTTCTAGCACCCTTTTGTTTATTGTTTCAGACCATCAAGCATCTGATGGAGACAGAACGAGTGAAAGGCTTCTGCCAGATTGTGGTGGCTGCCAAGGTGCGAGAGGGCATCTCCCACCTCATTCAGTCCTGTGGGCTGGGTGGTATGAAGCACAACACTGTGGTGATGGGCTGGCCCAATGCCTGGCGCCAGAGCGAGGACGCCCGTTCTTGGAAGAACTTTATTGGTATGGCAGTGGGGGGTGAAGGTGAGAGGGGTGGTTGATCACAGCCAGGTGAGCCATTCTGCAAGACTTTAACTTTTCTTCTCCTCAGGCACTGTCCGGGTGACGACAGCTGCCCGCCTAGCTTTGCTTGTGGCAAAGAATGTGGCCTTCTTCCCCAGCAACATGGAACCATTCACTGAGGGGAACATTGATGTCTGGTGGATCGTGCACGATGGTGGAATGCTGATGCTACTCCCCTTCCTTCTGAAGCAGCACAAGGTGCTTACGGGAGGCGTTAGTCTGGAGGCAAATTAATGAGGAAATTAAGCTGGCAAAGGGGAAGCTGACTGATTCTCCCTCTTCCATTTCCAAGGTGTGGCGTAAATGCAAAATCCGCATCTTTACAGTGGCCCAGCTGGAGGACAACAGCATCCAGATGAAGAAGGATTTGGCAACCTTCCTGTATCACCTTCGCATTGAGGCAGAGGTGGAAGTGGTGGAAATGGTGAGAAACAGAAAACTTGACAGAAGGAATGAGGAAGCAAGGATGGGTTAGAGACACGGGAGGTATTTTTCCCCCTCTGATCAACTTCATTTGGTGCTAGGCTATGGAGGGTGGGATGTGTGAGGTCAGATGATTGATAGAGAACAAGGTCTAAAGCATATTGAATCCTGGAATTTCACTGGGACTCTCCAAAGACCATAACAAAATGCCTTACTTGCTAGCCTTCCTATAAGCTGATTGCTGACTTTGCTCCTTCTGTAGCCGTGAAGATCAGCCACTTTGATTTTTGTTTTTACAAAACAAAAGTCCTACCTTTCAAGGAACCAGTTGATTCTGCTTTATAAACTATGGAACTCTGACTTTCTAGACATCACTGTAGCTATAGAATCTCATGTGCATGCAGATCTGCCAGTTGGTAAACTAAAGAAAAACATGGGAATGGTTGTAAAGTCTGGCAGATGGCGCTAGAAGTGGGATGTGTATACCTTGATTCTCAGCCCTTTTCTCTTCCCCTGGCAGCACGACAGTGACATATCTGCCTATACGTATGAGCGCACCCTGATGATGGAGCAGCGCTGTCAGATGCTGCGGCAAATGCGTCTGTCTAAGACAGAAAGAGACCGAGAGGTGAGTTTTGCTGAGACATATGGTGGGAGGGAACAGGTTGGGGGGAAAAACAGTTTCTGGTTGCCCTCTCTGCTGCTTTACCGTGATAACATTCTCATAGGCTCAGCTTGTGAAGGACAGGAATTCTATGCTGCGGCTAACCAGCATTGGCTCAGATGATGATGAAGAGACTGAGACTTACCAGGAGAAGGTGCACATGACGTGGACCAAGGACAAGTACATGGCATCTCGTGGGCAGAAGCAGAAGACGCTGGAGGGTTTCCAAGATCTCTTAAACATGCGACCGTAAGGAATGCTTGCTATTTTGGGCCTCTTCACTTAATTCCTTCCTTGGATCTCTTGCTTTTTATGAGTTCCTCTTTGGTAGTTACTCTGTGTCCCTTGACAACACAGTTCTGTTCTGTGGCAAGACCACCCCTGGCACCTTGTTTTCTCTTCCAGCAATCATGGTGGGAATTGCAAGAACTTCTTTGTTACTCCTGCATAGCTAGAGCAGGTTTGCTGTTCATATCTTCAAATGTTCCTTTTTATTCTGTTCTGTCTTCTTTGGAGGTTTTTAAGCAGAGGCTGGATGGCCATCTGTTGGGAACGCTTTGATGGGTGTTCCTGCGTAGCAGGGGGTTGGACTCGATGGCTCCTGGGGTCTGTTCCAACTCTATGATTCTTTGATTCTTTTTGTGCTGAGGCCCCGCTGCTTTCTCTCTGGTAGCAGTCCCTGCAAGCTGCTGTCTTGTGCATCTTCCATCTGCCACATCATTATCTGTTCTGTGGGAAGGATCAAAGCCAGTGCCCTCTGCCTTTTGACAGATAACAGAGCTGTATGATCCCCACCCCTGCTGTAAAACTTTCTGCAAGGGTATGCTCATAGGTATGTTTTAGGAGTTAATCTCTCTCTTCCCGTCCCCAATCCAGGGATCAGTCCAATGTGCGACGCATGCACACAGCTGTCAAGCTCAATGAGGTCATTGTCAACAAGTCCCACGAGGCTAAGCTGGTGCTACTCAACATGCCAGGTCCACCACGCAACCCTGAGGGCGATGAGAACTGTATCCTTGTCTGAAAAGGCCTGTCTTATTCAGACCTTGGAAACCTTGGCTATACTGCCAAAAAGTAACATTTTCAAACTGTCAACTTACAGTAGGGCAAAGAAGGGATTGGAGGTGGTGTCTGGACACTCACAGGGCTGGTTCCTTGACTCTCATCTGTCCACAGATATGGAATTCCTGGAGGTCCTCACAGAGGGGCTGGAGCGCGTGCTGCTTGTGCGGGGTGGCGGCAGTGAAGTCATCACCATCTACTCCTAGAAGCATGGGAGGTTTTTCTCCTGATGGACTTGGTTCTGTCAAATTGACATCTGCTTCCTGCCTGTTACCACCTGCTACTTGATCTCTCGAGAGGAACAGCTAGCAGGGCCACACCTCCTTCGCTTTCTTTTCCAGTGGCAGTTGGGGGTCTTAAGATAGGATGATTTTTCTCCTTTTGGAGTAGGGAATATTGACATTTCCCCCTATCCTTCCATAAGGCTAAAAGTACAAACTAGAAGCTACCTGAGCTTTTAGACTTGAGTGGGAGATGGTTCTGTCTCTTACCGAGAAGTGTAGGAATTAGCGAATCAAGTACTAATTTTGGTGGGGGTAAACGGAGCAAAAGAGCAGGGAAAAATCCACTGCTTTGATCTTCTAGTTGCTGCTGGAACCCTCTGCTAACCATTACAAGAATAAGGCAACAGACTATTTCAGCTGGATGGACAGCTTCATGCCCTGTCTGTTAAAGAAGAGGGGAAGGGAGATGCTCGTTGGGAGACCTGGCAGGAGTGAGGTGCAACCTCCATTGTGCCATTCCTTTTTGGTCAGTGCCAAAGTCTTTCTGCTTTCTTTCCCTCTGAATGCAAAGGGAGGGGCATTTTGAAAGATAGGGCTAAGTGGTTGATTCTTTAAGCCAAGGTACAAGTGGCACACTGGTGAAGGAACCTGTCCTCCCAGTCCCTTTCCCCTGTGGCTGTCACACTCCCCTCTGGGCATGGAAGCCAGGGGTTTATTTTTCCCAGTGTTTGCAGATATTCTGTAGAATGAGTGGTAGGCAGAAGAAGCTGTATTGTCTAATGGCTAAAGGTGAGGAGGAAAGTATCTCTTTCCTAAATTTGAAAGGGAGGCAAAACAGCAATATCTTCTGACTCACCTGTCCCTCTGCTCCTGAACAGCTACCGCACTTCCTTCCCCACCCCAAAACTTGGATGAGAGGGAAACAACTCTTTCTATACCAAACTATTAAGGCTGTCCTCTTTTTGAAACACGTTTCAATAATGAAGCCTCACTTTTTTTTTTGAGTGTTGAGTCCTTCCTGTCCTGACAAAAGCAAACATGGGGGAGAAAGTGTTGTCCCCTCCAGTTTCAATGATGGATGTCTAAATCTGCCTACGCCCTTGCTTAATAATAGTATACAGGGACCACTCCCATGAGATAGCCTTAAAGCAGACACATTTCTAGCCTCTCCTATTTTATTTTTAAAGGGAATTTCAGATACTTCTCCTCATCTCTTTACTTGGGGGGAGAGACTTTAATTTATTGGGGGTGTGACCTTGTTTACGTAGCATCATGTTTCGAGGTGTGTGATTTTTTTTCTTCCTGAATTATGTAAAGAATAAACATTTTATATATATATATATATAGGTTTTGTCTCTTTGTGATTGTGAAAGGTGACAGGCCATTCAGGTGCCGTACAGGTTAACTATTTTTATTATCTTCATGACTGTTAATTGAAAAGGTCCTGGAATATGCCCATATTTTACAACACAGAGGGCACTCCAGACTTTGTAGGTCTGCAACTCCTATATTCCCTCCCAGCTGGCTATAGTAGTCCAGACTAGGGGAGTTGCAGGCTAACATCATATGATATGCTTCAGATTGCCTACTTTACTTTATAGCCCTGGTGTGGGAATCTTGCAGCTCTTGGAAGCTTCACTGACAGCTTCAGTCCCATCCCAATGGTACAAACATATCCCTTACAAAAAGGGACCAGGAAAGTCAAGTCACTTCTGGGCATGCAAAGCAGCCCAAAAGGGTGTACTGTAGCACTCCAGGTTTTGGAGTGTGCCAACCCCTGCTTTGGAATACCATAGGCCCACGTATAATGTGCAGAATCTCCTCCAGGACCCTTGTACAAACAGTCAACCCTCCACCTTTTCAGGTTTCACTTTTGCGGATTTGATTATTCATAGATTATTTGCTGTCATTTCTGCTGCCTCCCTATGCCATTTTTAATAGGGATGGCAAGTCTTTTGGGACAGAGAAACTGTGAACAAGGCTCGTAAGTCCCTATGAAAAATGGTGTGGGGCAGCAGTAAGCCCCACCAGCCCCCCACTTCTGCCTTGTGAAGGAACCCTGATGCCTCAAAGGAATCCACAGTGGGTTGAATATGGCAATCATACTTTTTTGTGTGTTAAATATGGTTTGGAAGGGCCTAGAGTTATTCACTTTTTTTCACTTTCACAGGGGTCCTGTGTCCCCAGCCCTAGCAAATGTGAGGGATTACTGCATTAACATGGAATCCTTTTTTGATCCTGCTCTCTCATTTGCAAACAAGAGGGCAGGAATGACACACACAGATGCTTTGCTGGCCAGCTTGGGAATGTTGACTGTGCCTTCAGCAGGGACACGGCAGCTTGTGCATGCTGACCCTGCTCTCATTTGCAAATGAGTGAGCAGGACTGGCACCCTCTTACATGCACTGCCAGCCGGCCTGCGATTGTTGATGGTGGTAATGCCAACAATCGCAGGCTGGGCAGTGACTTCAGCAGGAACATGGCAACAGAGTGGTGATGTGTTGATCTCGTTCTTATGTCCCCAAATGAGTGAGCAAGATTGGCAACTCCCAACACTGCCATGTCTCTGCCAAATTCCTTGCATATAACTGAAACCGCATAAAAGGAACTTGCATTAAATGTAGGCCTACTGTACTGAAAAAAATGGAGAAGCTAAATGCAGTGGACTGGGTCCTACACACAAAAGAGTGTTGGATGTGTGTGAATAAGCCACTGCAGACTAAGCTTTGATCCTGTAGTGCTTGTTCGTATAACCAGCTTAAAAAAAAAACAAGCTGGGGAAGGGCATGAATGCACTGAATAGCATATTGCCTTGTTTGAAGTAAATTTCTACTTGTATTCATCTGCAGAAGGCAAGAAGACAGTTCTTCAAAACACTCAAGCTGCACTCTTACCAGCACAAGTCAGTGTGCTTATAGCTGTTCTAACTTGTCTTTGGAGTTTAAGGAGTTTAATACTGTTGGCACTTAAAAAAAAAAACAAGTAGATGATATGGATGCCACCCAGATGAATTTTTGCATGCAATTTAGCTATGCTGTTACTGAGTATGACATGTATACACGTGACAGAAAAAGGAAACAAAAGCTAGCTCTTGGTCAAGAGACCTTCTGGTACCCATTTCAGGAGAGCTATGTGAACAGCAGTGTATTAGCACTTTTATTCTGCTTTCAACAAAAGGGAAAAGGTAGAAAGAGCCTGTCAGGATAAACTTTCTACTTCTCCCCATGCAGCATGTAGCAGTCTTTTGCATTTTGTTCTTTTAGTCTCTGAATTTCTCATCTCATGTTCCACAGAGCAGCAGCATTCACTTAATCAGCAGCTTTATGAGGGAATCGGTGAATGAGAGAAGAACGTCCTGCGATCCAGACATCTAATGCAGCTACTGGTTTCTGGCACTGAGCTGGGTCATAGCAAAAGACCTCCACCTGTGAACTCCATCCGCTGAGCATGAGAGGAAGAAAGGGAGTGTGAGCCATAAACCTCAGCAAAATTTTATAGCTAAGCTGTCCTTAAAAGTAGGGTCCCAAAGAGAAAACAAGGAAGAGAAAAAAAAACCTCTGCCATCATTTCTCTGCTTTTGTTAAATTACTTTAGGTCTCATGGAGCTCAGAATCCGAAAAGGACTGCAACTCTCAACAAAGGGAAACAAATTCATTTCCCCACCCCTCAGTTTCTTCCAGGAAGATAGCTTGGATAATTAGAATATGTCCCCAGGTGAAAAAGGCATATGAATCCCTCACCCTGCAAATTCACTGTAGCCAGTATTCCTCTTGAAACCCCAAAACTCCTCCAACTTACCTCTGGTGGCTCAATAAAAGCCAGCCAGTCAGAAGCGTGAGTTGGCAATAATCCCATTGACTGGCATTTGTAAACAGCCAGGGCCAATCCTAAGAGGTTTCCAATTAAGTACACCAGACCCTGAAGGAATTTTTGGCTCGAACTCTCCAGGAGTTTGAAGGCTGTAGGGAAAATACCATGAGAGTCAAGCAGCAGAATGGACTGCGTTATAGGACAGATTCCACTCAATGCCATCTGAATGTGGAAGACTGTAACTCTTTTGAAATGAGAGTACCTTTTTGGCTGAATTGCGAGAGAGTTTTCTTTTTGATCATGCTAACAACTTGGGAAATAGTAAGGTGGCAATGCAGACCCAAGCCATAATTTCTGGCAGGTACAGATGGGTATATATTACCTGTTCAGTGAACAATGCTTAAAGCAGCCTGTTTATAAACTCTATAGACTTGTCTACAATCCATGTTTTTGAAAGGTGGTCATCATGAAGTATGTGGATGCTATATACTTTTGCCATGACAGCAGCTCTGCAGTTATGAAATTAGGCTGAAGGTGTGTGTCTGGCCTAAGATCTTGGAAGTATTTTCAAGGGCAAATAGATCTGAGTTCTACACACTGTACCATGCTGGTGGGTTTTTTTAGTCATTTGTTTTGCCTATGCTTTTGTTTGCTGTCAGTGAACACACAGAATAGCAAAGAAATTACTAATGTGGGAGGTGGGAGGGGCTTCAGCCTATAGCAAGCCAGCATGCTTGATTGAATGTAACCTCTCCAGTTCATTATACTGAGTTGGCAAAATCATCAGGCCATGGCCCCTCCCGAAACTGCAAACTCCAAGATTCCATAGGATGTTGCAAGTGGAATCATAGTGCTATAACAGTCTAGTGCGGAAATGGCCTAAGACAAGAACATCACCTGTAAACTGTCATTATAGAGTTACAGGCAACCTGGCACAAAAAATAGCTTTCCCCAGTTCGTCCAATGCACACACAAAACCCAGCCAAACCAGAACATACCATACATACAATTGTCCTTAAACTAAACCACTTAGGGATGGAAGTATTTTCCCCATGGGGAAAACCGCGGTCTTTTTATACATCCCATATCGTCCTCCTGATACCTAGTGGGATCAAGACAAGTGTAAACCCATAAAGGAAAAACTAGGGCAGAGTAGCATAAAAGAGCATAAGAGCAAAGGAATGGCTGTGGCAGAGATACAAAAGCACTTACTAGCAGAGATAGACATGAGTGCTTGGATAGGCCTCCAGGCCATCATACAGACCATCATGGTGGGGAAGATGGATATTGTGTTTCCTGCCATGTACATGATGAACAAGTTCATAGGGATTTGCTTCAGGGGACCCAAGGCAATATCCCAGCAGCGCTAGAAAAAGGTTATGGGTAGAAAAGAAAAAAGTCATATTCAAGAGGCAAAACCAAGAAGCTATTGGTATTCAAAGATCACACAGTGGGCTCCTGATTCTATGTTTCTGCTCACCCACAAAGGAATCCAACAGTCCCCTCGTGCCTGAAGTATGTTACCTTTTCAACCAAGATACGATCTGTCTCCTGGACACTTGTATCTGGCACCTGCTTGTCTGAGTACCCTATGGGATAAAGAGTGTCTCCCTGACCACTGCTTCGGTCGCTCCGTCCCCTGGCAAAAAATGAGAAACATGACACTTGAGTGGAAAGTGTATATCCCCCAGGGATCTTGCCACCCTTGGGATCCAGCCAACTGCTTACACAGAGAGACCACACACAAACTTCCCAAGTGCATACCTGCTTCCGCTGGCTGGGCCACTCAACTCAATGGCCCATTTGAAACGTCGTCCACGATTGGTCACCAGCCCTCCCGGGGTGTTCATCTCTCTCTGCAAAAGATGTGGAGACAGAACCTTAATAAGAACACCAACAAGACATTGTCATCAGCTTCCCTCCATCCCCATACTTCCCGTGACTCTGAGGAAAACAAAAGTACCACTGCCTCCACTGCAGCACCAGTTCCCAAAATCAGTAGTTAAAATTGAACAAGGTGATCCTGGATTCAAATCTCATGTCAGCAACATACTTCCCCATGTGGCTTATGATTCACCCTTGGCTCTCAGCCACAGTTCCCGATCAACAGTAAAGTGTGAAATCTATTTAAAGAACTGTGCACATTAACAGTTAATAGAAACAAGACGAGCCACTCTTTTCTCCCTGTTTGTATAGAATAACTGCGAACTTGAAAAAAGTTACTTCCACTCTCATGTTTGCATTTCCAAATACCCAACATTTCCACCTCACTGATCCCCTCCTCGATAGCAAGGAGGACAGGGCTTCCAAAACTTTTTAAAAATTGAAGATTTGAGAAATAACCCCCCCCCCAGATTTCAGCAGATGTCACATGAAAGACAGCACCTGGTGAGAACTCCATTTTCTGCACCACTGTTAAAAGGTGGAAGAACTAAGGTCCCTTCAGCATCCAAACATCCTGCACTTCTTTTCCAGGCAATCTTTCCTCTTGGCAGCTCCAATCAGGCCACACGACCCTTTCAAAACTCAGCTCTGGTCCTCCTCCTCCTCCATCAACTACTGCCTGGCCAGCTAAGGACGGATCACAGCCTCATTTTTCAGCACTGCAAACCCTCTCCCAATGCCACATGCACTTCCAAGGAAGGAGACGGGAGGGAGAGAGAGGAATATAGGGCCAACATGCTGATTCACCCCCTTTCCCTGATCTGGTTTGGACTCTGGGTGCCCACTTTCCCTACTATTCCTCAGCCTCCTTCCCAAAGACATACACATTTTGAGTTACACGTTTGCAGAGGTCTTGTGCCCCACATCTCCACTTCACCGATCCCCTCTTTGATGGCCAAAAGGACAGAGCTTCCCTTTTTAAAAATTGAAGAAGGGATGTCTTTTATATAAAAAAAAAATTCAAACTTATTGAAAAGAAATTAAAAAATATGAATAAAAGGGGAAAAAAACAATTGCGAAAAAAACAACAACAACCCAGAACAGACAGTTAAAAAAAGCATAGAAAAATACCAGCAACAGTAATAAGTCACAAAAATAGAAAAATAGAAAAAAATTACATCTAGATTAGCTAAACTAAAGACTATAAACAACAACGGAGTTGTTCGTTCTCTCTCTCTCCCTCTCGCCTGGCGACCACCCCCGTGAATTGGGAGCCCCAGGACCAAGCCTGAGCAACTGCAGCCCGAGGCCACGTCCGCACCAGACTGTTATAGCGCGGTTATTCCACTTTCAACCTCCTATGGAATCCTGGGGCTTCCAGTTTAGGAAGGGGGCCTCTCCCTAAACTGCAAACCCCAGGATTCCATAGGAGGTTGAAAGTGGAATAATAGCGCTGTAACAGTCTGGTGCGGACATAGCCTTAGCCCCTGACCCTAATTATGAGCAACAGAAAAGGAAAGGTGGCTGTTTGAGCCATTCAGAATTTGGGAAGCATCTTAATAAGGCCTCCCTCCTGACAAAATTAATACAAGCTGCAACGGCTGGGCCCGTCCAATACATTCCCCCCGAAAAGCTCCCACCCCCTACTCACTTCTCCAGGTCTTCTCTTATCCCCTCCCCAGCAGGTACAGCCACTTCCGGTTTGGCTCCTCAATCGCTTCCTGTTTCCGGTGACGTCACGCTGACCGGAAGCGGAGGAGCGGCTAGTTTCTCTGCGCCCGCGCGGATACGGCGCTGAGGTTTCCTCAGCTTTAAGGCTGAAAAGACACCCTAGACTGAGGTCTTTACCGTCTTCAGTTTTCCCCGTTTTTAAATATTTGACCTTATAGTAGGCAGGTCCTGGAATAGAGATAGAAAAAGTATAGAGTCATGCAAGCACGCAGTCTTTGCCGATGCTTCCGGGATAGAACTAACTTTTTTTTTTTTACAAGTTTCAGCGCCCAAGAGCAGAGCTTGGGGAAAAGGTGGCATTTTGTGATTACAACTCCCTGCGGCTCAGCTGGCTGAGGGATTTAGGAGTCCTAGATTTTTTTTAATGTTTCTCAAGCTCTGCCATAGATATATCAAGCCTTGGATCGGCGCCAATTCTCTTCTCAAGGAGAATCTTCGACAATCGCTCTATCTTTTACGAGAGTCTGTGTTCTGGGTCGAGAGAAGGAGGAGGAGGAGCGTTGAGTGCCTCTGTGCGCAGGCGCGGCCAGCCTCCTTAGCCATGAGGGTGTTAGTAGGTGAGTGGAGGGGGAGTCAGCTGGGGTCGAGCGGATGGGTGTGGTGTGGTGTGGTGTGGTGTGGTGTGGTGTGGTGTGGTGTGGTGTGGTGTGGTGTGGTGTGGTGTGGTGTGGTGTGGTGTGGTGTGGTGTGGTGTGGTGTGGTGTGTTACAGCCAGTGATGCATTTGAGTCTTACCCCAAGTCGAGTTTTAAGTCCTTGCAAGATATTTTCAAGTCCAGTCTCAAGTGTGGGAGCCAGGAAAAAAGGAGGTGCTGGTGGAGTATATGGGGGGGTCAGTGGGCTTACAAGGGTCTGCAGCTGCAGGATTGGGGAACAAAATCACAGACCTGGAGCAGGCCCCAGGGGCCATCCAGTCCAACCCCTGCTATGCAGGAGCCCACATCAGACTCCCAACAGATGGCCGTCCAGCCTCTGCTTAAAAACCTCCAAAAAAAGGAGGGTCCACCACACTCCATGGAGGCAGCAGGTTCCACTGTTGGATGGCTCTTACCGTCCAAAAGTTCTTCCTAATGTTTAGGTGGAATCTCTTTTCTTGTGGCGTGAATCCACTGCTCCTTGTCCTGGTCTCTGGAGCAGCAGAAAACAAGCTGGCTCCCTCCTCGACATGACATCCCTTCAAATATTTAAACATGGCTATCAGGTCCCCTCTTAGTCCCTTTCTCTTCTGCAGACTAAACATCCCCAGCTCCCTAAGCCGCTCCTCATAGGGCTTCATGGCTTCCAGACCCGTCACCATTTTGGTCCCCCCCTCTGGACAAGCTCCAGCTTGTCGATATCCCTCTTGAATTGAGGTGCCCAGAACTGGACACCGTATTCCAGGTAGAGTCTGGCCAAAGCAGAATAGAGTGCTACTATGACTTTCCTGGATCTGGACACCATACTCCTATTGATGCAGCTAAGAATTGTGTTGGCTTTTGTGGCTGCCGCAGCACACTGCTGGCTCAGGTTCAGCTTGTGGTCTGCTGGGACTCCTAGATCCCTTTCATAGGTGTCTTCCATCCTATATTTGTGCATTTCATTTTTTCAAGGATCCTTCCTCCTCAAGCCCACTGCCTAACACATTTGTTGTTCCCCTCTGAGAAACGTGCCCTGCGCTGTGGGATGAGTCTTGCCTTCTGCTTAGAAAAAGTTTTAGAAGGCTCTTCCACTATGCAGTGGGAACAGGCTGCTGAGCAGAGCTCAAGGCCACTGCCTAACCCATTTGCTGTCCCCCTCCAAGAAATACACCCACGGTTCAGGTTTGAGATGGATCATCGCATGACCAATAGGCAAAAAGAGAAGGAAGTGTTTTTCAAAGGCATAAAGTTCCTGGATGAATGGGTTACGTTGCTGAACCAAGGGCAGCGAATCAAGTCACTAAAAATATACAAGTCATAAAGTCGCATCAAGTCAGTGTATCATTTGAGTCCAAGTTGAGTCATTGAAGTGACTTAAGTTCAACTAGAGTCCAAGTCAGTTGATGCGAGTCTGCAACACTGCTTATAACTGATCAGCAATACTGCTGATGAACAGGAAAGATTTATTGTTGCTTTGCAAAGGGAATAGACGTGCATTTTTTTTTAATTTTCAAAGAAAATTTTTACATTTGGAATTGCAATTTGGTTGCCTTGATCTCTGAGTGGCAGGAGCTTTTTGAGTTGCAGGTCATCCATCTACACACACACACACACACACACACACACACACATATAAAGTTCCTTTCGATGAGCTATATATCATCACTAAGAACCTGAGCTCCAAACACAAGCCAGAAGAGAGTCTAAAGTCCCTAAAGAGCAGAATTGCTGACCGAAATACTTCCCTTCACCTTTCACCCCAAGTAATCAAGGTCAGCTTAATTATTTTAGGATATTGGGCAGAAAACCCTCACAACATAATACAATAATCCCTTCCTTACCCACCATTTTACTTTCTGTGGTTTCAGTTATCGTGCTCTGAAAATATTAAATGGAAGATTTAATTCCAGAAATTAAATTCCAGCAATAAACAATTCATAAGTATTAAATTATGCATTGTGCTGAATAGCGTGATGAAATTGCTCTGTCCCCCTTGGGACTTGAATTATCCTCTTATTGTGCCTAATATTTAAACTCTATCATAGGTATGGATGCATAAGGGAAAAAAGTATAGGGTTTGGTGCCAGCCACTATTTCAGGCATCTACTGGCGGGTCTTGGAACATATCTCCTGTGGATAAGGAGAGGACTGTTCTCATTACAAAATAAATAGCTCCTGAGAGGATATTGCTGTGTTAGCCTGTTGCAGCAAAATAACCAAGAACTCTGTGGTGCCTTGGAGTCTGACAGATTTATTACAATATAAACATGGATGGATTGCAACACACTTGGTCACATGTGAGAAAGAAACTTGGAATTTGCTTCCCTTTCATAACACTGAGCTGCCTCAGTGTGCCTGACAGCAGGGCCAACCCTGCTATAGAGGATCAGCCAATTCTATTTATGTATTGGTCTAAGAAAGGTCAGTTTTGAAAAGAAGATTCTGCCATCCCCCTTTGTATGCCCACTACAGTGGTCTTCCACCTCCCATGAGAAGTCAAGCAGTGCCGCTTAAAGTAACTGATGTAGGGAACTGGCAGGGTTTTTTCCACAATGTGCCAAGGACCACTACCATATTTATGCCCATTGGCTGCAGCGGTTTCCTTGCCACAGCGTGGCAGCAAATAGCTCACAGACTAGCACCAGACTGTTTTGGAGGATGTTTTGGGGGTTAGGACATGGAAGCAAATTCTTATGTTCCATTCAGGACCAAACCATCCTGATAGGAATAGCTCACAGCAGTGTATTGTTACTAAGGAAATTCGTTCTCCGTCTCTGAACCTACTGTGAGGATAGTAGCTGAAATCAGAGGAGACAGAAGAGCCCAAGAGGGGTGGCAAAATGGCATCTTCATCCCTGCGAATCAGTACGTTCCCACACTTTGACCTTGTGAACCTGGCTATATTATGCCAATGGGTTTTAAGGAACTAACCGCGTTAGTCTCTTGCAGCATACAGTGGTGGAAGGGACTGTGTAAGCATGCTTTACGGTACGTCCCCCATGTCCACAGGGAATATGTTCCCAAACTTACTATGGGTGGTGAAAAATGGGGATAAGTTTGGCCTCAGTCAGGACCAGGCAGAGGAGGGAGGCAGGCAGGCAGGCAGGCAGTGCCCTCACCCTGGTCCTTCTTCCTGCTGAGGTTTCATGAGCAGCCCCCTCCCTGGGTGACCCTCCTCCCTTTACCGAGAGAGGCACATAGCCAAGAGGTGCAGCTGGGCTTCCCACTAGATTTGCTATCCAGGGAGGAGTTGCATTTGGGAGATCAGCAGGGCCACCCAGGTCCCCCGCTGCCCTCGCCTTTGTCCATGCAGCACGTAGCACAGTGACTCCGTGGGAGGCGGCTTGCCTGGTGTGAGGAAAAAGGCGAGGAAGGACCACTGGCTGTCAGCAACGGCCCTGGAAAAGATTGTGGATAAGTGAAACCATGGATACTGCTCCAGTGGATACGGGGGGACCTGCTGTATTTGTGGGTGTATGTGCCTTCAAGTCATCTGTCAACTTACGGCAGCCCTGTGAATTTCGTAGGGTTTTCTTAAGCAAGGAATATGCAGTGCTGGTTTTGCCAGGTCCTTCATCTGAAGTATAGCTTACAGTCCCTGCCAGTCCCCCATCCAAGTACTAACCAGGACTGACCCTGCTTAGCTTCTGAAATCAAACCAGATCTGGGCATTTAGGCAGATACAACTCTAAGCTTTATAACCTGAGGTTTTAATATCGCTCTGTACGGCATCTAAAGAAGTCAGTTCATATCCACAAAAAGGACATGCTAAAATAAAACTGGTTACTCTTAAAGGTGCTGCTACATTGCTTTTTTTGCCCCTTGCTTCTGCCTTTTTATACCAGTAGAGTGTCAGTGAGACATAGGTCCCCCAGAATGACCCAGCCAGCACAGCCACATGGCGTTATTTTCAAAACGTATGTTTCACAAGCAGTCAGGACTGTGGAGTTGAAAGCAATTTTGGCTCTTTGAATCTAACACTGGCTTCAAAAAACAAAAACAAAAAACCTTATAGTATTAAATGCCTACTTTGTTGCTTACAGTTGGTCCTCCACATTTTCAAGTTTGACTTTCATGGATTTGGTTATTTGTGAGTCTCTCCAACCCCTGCTCCCTCCCACCTCTGCAGTTTATTTTCTAGGGGAACCTTCCATCTTGGCAACTTTGATCAGGCCGTGCAGCCCTTTAAAAACTCACCTCTGGTCCTCCTCCTCCTCCACCAGCCACTACCTGGCCAGCTAAGGACAGCTTACAGCCTGATTTCTCAGCACCACAAATCCTCTCCCAATGTCCCACACACATCCAAGGAAGAGGAAGGATATGAGAGCGGAAGTATAGGGCCACCATGCTGACACACCCACTTTCCCTCTCCTTTCCCTAACGTGATTTGGATGCTGGCTGTCCATTCTCCCCACCATGCCTTGGCCCCTTTCCCACAGACACACACCTACACATTTTGATATTTATGGGTTTTCCACTTTTACATAGGCCTTGCACCCCTAACTCTAGTGGATGAGGAGGGCTGACTATAGTTACTTTCTTAGGAATTTCAGAAAGTTTTCTCATTCAGAAATTTTTATCCAATAAGTATATTTTACATTCTATCAAGCTGAGTAGCCTGTTGCTTCACGTAGTGATGTTAAAATGTCTTGTGCTAACATTTTACTACAGTAAATTTCTTATTGCTAATTCATATATATTTGCCATTTGGGACAGAGTCAGACAGTAGAAAAATTGAGAGGTTGAAGTTGTCGTTGTAGCGGAATGTTTGGCATACCTGCTGCACCATTCTTCAAGCAACGCTGAATCCCCTCTGACTATTTTTTGCCTAAGAAAACCCTATGAGGTTCGTGGGGGTGACTATAAGTTTAAAGGTGGCTTGATGGCATGTGCGCAAATGCACACATTTCACAAGCTCTCTTCTGTGGTAGTGATGATGCAACAGAACAGACACTGGAAAAACCAGTGAAGTGTCAGCTGTAGGTGAGAACGCTGGAGTCACCCATCAATAACATAATTTTAACCAGCTGAAATAGTAAAAATATCCCTTCCTCTGTTTCAAGGGTGAGTGTTGAGTGTAATATTCACTGCCTGCTGCCACATTTTTTCATTGTCTGCTCAACTCATCCCATCATCTACCATCACAACATCCAAATGCAAGGTCCATGCAAAAACTTGCATGATATTATTTATTCCAATTCTATATTCACATTAGGTGGTGGTACTGGATTTATTGGCAAAGTCTTAACCCAGTTGCTGAAGAGCCGAGGCCATGAAGTCACACCCGTTTCCCGCAGTCCTGGAAAGAACCGGATTACTTGGGTATGTGACGTGCGCTTTGGCTTCAGCTTTGACTTGGAACGTATAAAGAAAGCCTTTAAGCCAGTGGTTCTCAACCTGTGGGTCCCCAGATGTTTGTGGACTTCAGCTCCCAGAAGCCCTGAGCATTGACCATAGTGGCTAGGGCTTCTGGGAGCTGAAGTCCACAAACATCTGGGGACCCACAGGTTGAGAACCACTGCTTTAAGCAATTAAAAAATCACCACGGCCAGTGTTGGCTGGCACCTTCTGGAGCAGTTGTGAGTGCCTAAGCTAGGCTTGTGCATTTATAACTGTTTGGTATTCATAGAATCATAGAGTTGGAAGAGACCTGAAGGGCCATCCAGTTCAACCCTATTCTGCCCTTCAGGAATACACAAACAAGGCATTCCTGACAGATGGCCATCTAGCCACTGTTTAAATATCTCAAAAAAAGGAGACTCCAGCACACTTCCAGGCTGCAGTGTATTCCACTGTTGAACAGCTCTTACCATCAGAAAGTTCTCCCTAATATTCAGCTGGAATCTCTTTTCCTGACATTGCTCTGTATCCTAGTCTGTACAGCATCAGAAAATGAGCTTGCACCATCTTCCATGTGACGTCCTTTCAAATATTTAAGCAGGGCTCTCAGGTCCCCTCTTAACCTTCTCTTCTTCAGGCTGTACATAACCAGCTCCTCTAAGCAGCTCTTCACAGAGCATGGTTCCCAGGGCTTTTACCATTTTGGTGAACCACCTCTGGACATGCTCCAGCTTGTCAGAATCCTTCTTGGATTGTGGTGCCCAGAACTGGACGCAGTATTCCAGGTGGGCCTTGACCAAAGCGGAATGGAGTGGTACTATTACTTCCTTCGACGTAGGCACTGTACTCCTACTGATGCAGCCAAGAATCTTTATCTTCTCTGATTTTGAAAAGCTTAAGCAAGATTGGGACTGCTTGATGAGAGCATGCCAAGAATCTCGCTTGAGGACTAGGAAAAAAAGATCCTGTATGCAACTGGGGAGAACTGCAGCTGCCAGTCTGAGCCAAAAGTATTGGTCAGGATGAGCCAGTGGTCTGATTCAGTGTAAAGCTGCTTCCTGTGTTACTATCCTCCATTTTTCTCCCTGTTCCCTAGGATGAACTTTCCCGCTTGGGGCTCCCTTCGTGTGAAGGTGTAGTCAACCTTTCTGGAGAAAATGTCCTTAACCCCCTTCGAAGGTAAGTCTCTCAGAGCTTGGAAAAAAGTCTGGTGTGTGTGTGTTAGTTATTATCAATAAGATTTTATGGATTCTTCCATCCCCTCCTTTCACCTCTGGTTATGTTTGCACAGGGCCTGGAATTAAGAGATCACAAGTAACATAGCTACTTGTAATCAAGTTCTCTTTTTTCCTTGTAACGAGGTATAACAAAGTTACTCGACAAAAGCAACGTAGTGGAGCAGGAACGATGGTACTTAACTGGTGTAGCAAGCCAACACCTGTAGGTTACTTTTAAAACTCTCCTTTTCAGAATATTTTAAGGCATTTTACAGCCATTTGGGTAGAGATTTTTAAAGTTTTGTTGTTGTGTGCCTCCAGTAGTTGCTTCCAACATATGGCGACCCTAAGGCAACCCTTTCATGGAGTTTTCTGGAGCTGAGAGTGTGAGACGCACCCAAGGTCACCCAGTGGGTTTCCATGGCTGAGCAGGGAATTGAACTTTGGTCTCCAGAGTTGTAGCCCTATGCTCAAATCACTACACCACCTTGGCTCTCTTTATGCCACGTTAATTAAAGGAGGCACTTGGTTTTTAATACGTTGCAGCAAATGGAGCTTTTAATGGGCATGCATGTTATGTTTCTATTTTATTATGTTTTAAAAGTGTTTTTAAACCTGCTTTTAATGTATGTTTTTTAAAAATGGAAACCTGGTTTAATTGCATTAACAGGTTTTTTGCATTAACGGTTTTTTTTAGTTGTCCTGTGTTTTTTTTAAATTGTTGTGAGTTGCTTTTGAATCCCAGGCAGGGAGAAAGGTGGGAAATACATAAATAAATAGGTTTTTCAATAACTGCAGTATTGAAGAGTAACAACAAACCAGCATGCAACATAACCAGTAATGTAAATTACATTTCAAATATTGCAATGAGCAACAATACCATATTTTCAAACCCTGGCATGAGAAGCAGAAACAAACCGATCTTTCTAAAAAAGTGCCTTCCTGTGCTCTGCATTCGTAGCTGTGACAACAGCAGAAGGAACAAGAGGTTTGAAAGTGCAGGCCCAAGGAAAATTTAAGAAGCAGGAATTGGGGATCATCCCAGAAATAAACTGAAGAAATTGGAGAGATGGTAGTTTTACTAGTAAAAAGGCCTGACTCATTTCAGCTTGTGAATACATTGGCCTGTTCACATTTGTGAGGGTTCGGGATACAGAACCCTCGCAAAAGTGGAAGAAACACAAATAACTCCCTCCATGCTCACCCTCCCATTCTCTCGCCTTTTGTTGTGGTGCACAAGCGTTCCTAATCCACACTGGGCAAAAGGCAAGGGGGAGAAGTGTATGCCTTCCTCCCCACTCTGGATGATTTGTTTTGGGTTTTTTTTGGACAGGGTGGCAATCCACAAAGCCTCTGGTAGGTTCCAGTGGCAGAAAAATAACTCATGGAACCATTACAGTTTCCCCACTGTGGAGCAGAGGACCCAAATCATATGGGGAGTGACTCATTGACGGTTTCTCTTGCTGCTGCAGGTGGAATGAATCCTTCCGCCAGGAGGTGGTTGCCAGCCGAGTAGAGACTACAAAAGCCTTGGCGAAAGCTATCGCAGAAGCCGAACGCCCACCTCAAGCCTGGGTCCTTGTCACCGGTGTAGGTAACCACCCATGACTATTATCATTAACAGGTGTGCGAAAACAGTGCAGTCTCCCTATCTTCGGTGGGACCCTGCATTGAAACTATTTGATATGAATCAAACTGTGTTCTTCCATGAATGGACAACCTGCTGGTATACCCTACAAGGAAAATTGTGTGCTACAACTTAAAAGACTTAGGCAAAACAGCAGCCACGTCATGCTGCTTGCCTGCTTCTGGCTGAAGCCAGCTGTTGGTTGAATTGCTGTGATACTTTGGATTATTCTCAAACATCCCAGCTGCTCAGGTTGAAGGTGTTACTAGAAGAGTGTTGACCGATGGTAAAGGTTATATATAAGGAGATGCTTTGGAGGAAGGAAAATCTTCTCAAAGAATCTGGGGACAAGGGGTGATCATGTGCAGTCAACAGGAAGAAGAATATGCAAGCCAGTTGAAAGGGGCTGGGGCTTGTGAAGCAGAGAAGACCAGAAGAAATGTGGCTGAAGACAGAGTAGGGAATAAATTGAATATTGTTTTAAGTGCTTTATGATTTTATATCTTCTTTGGAGGTTTTTAAGCAGAGGCTGGATGGCCATCTGTTGGGAGTGCTTTGAGGGTGTTCCTGCATGGCAGGGGGTTGGGCTGGGGTCTCTTCCAACTCTACATTTCTATGATTCTGTGATATCCTTTTAATGTTTTTAACTGTTTTACATGTTTTTAATGTGTTTGTTTATTGTTGGAAGCCGCCTTGGGTCCCACTTTGGGAGAAAGGCAGCCTACAAATATAATAAATAAATAATAAGTAGGCTTAACAAGGACAAGAGAAATGACTGCAAAAATATGAAATCAGACTTTCCATGTTTTTCTTTCTTTTTCATTTCTAAATTTTTTACATTGCCTATTCTGTGCTACATATAGTTATATTTAAACACTGTATGTTGTAATTTTGAAGCGAAGACTGAAAGGGATTATAAGAAGGGCTTAAGAGGGTAGGCAAACTGCAACTCTGCAAATGCTGATGGATTGCAGGTCCCAACATTTCTCACTGTAGCTGATGGGAGTTACAGTCCAGCAAACTCTAGAAGGCCACACTTTGTGCAGAACTGACATAGGGAAAGGATATGTGAGACAGCTAGTGTGATGTAATGTTTGAGTCCTAGATATGGACTCTGAGTGACCAGGGTTCGAAATCCCACTCAGCCATGGAAACTCACTGGGTATCCTTGGGCAAGCTACACTCTCTCAGCCTTAGAGGACGACAAGGGCAAATCTCCTCTGAACAAATCCAGTCAAGAAAACCCCATAATAGGGTTGCCAAAAGTTGGAAACTTCTTGAAGATACAAAAGAACAATGTGAGAGAAACAGAAACTTTTGAGAGGGAGGTGTGGAACTTAGTAAACAAGGGGGCAGGACGGATGAGGGACTGGGAAGAACCCACACAAGCCCCACAGACAGTGGGGGACAAAAGGTGGCCAGAAAAGAACAGCTAAAATGAGAGCACTTCAGAACATGTGGGGTTTGTGGCTTGTGAAGTCAGAGAAACATATGAGACAACCTGTTAGAAAAGCTTCCTACACTAATTTAAAACGGGGTGGGTATTGCGGGGCTCTCCAGACACTGTTGGCCTGGGAGTACGACAAGCCTAGCCATCCTAGCTGGTGATAAGGAATGTTGGGCAGCACAAGGCAGCAACACCTGGAGGGGTGCCAAATTCCAACCCTGTTTTAAATTAACCAGACATTTTTTCTGCTTTCAGTTTCTACTGTGAAACTTTTTTTCAAGCTCTTCCTTGTATGAGAGTGTTAAGAAAGGTGAGATCATTAAAGGTGAGGTAATTCCTAAAGAGATTTGCAGGTGACACCAAATTAGGAGGGGTAGCTAATGCCCCAAATGACAGGATGAGAATTCGAAATGACCTCAACAGATTAGAGAGCTGGGCTGAAACTAGGAAAATGAATGTCAACAGGGAGAAATTTGAAATGAAACGCACAGATATAGGATAGGTGACACCTGGCTTGAAACAGTATGTATGAAAGGAATCTAGGAGTCTTAATAGACCGCAAGCTGAATGTGAGTCAGAAGTGTGACGCAGCAGCTAAAAAGTCCAATATTGTGTTGAGATCAAGGGAAATAATAGTACCACCCTATTCTGCTTTGGTTAGACCTCACCTGGAATACCGTGTCCAGTTCTGGGCACCACAGTTCAAAAAGGGTATTGACAAGCCGGAACATGTCCAGAGGAGGGTAGTCAAAATGGTAAAAGGCCTGTAAACCATGTCCTAAGAGTAGCGGCTTAGGGAGGTGGGGTGTTTAGCCTGGAGAAGAGAAGATTAAGAGTTGACATGATAGCTGTGTTTAAATATTGAGAAGCATGTCATATGGAGGATGGAGTTTTCTGCCGCTCCAAGGACAAGGACATGAGCAATGGTTTTAACTACAGGGGAAGAGATTCCACCTAAACACTAGGAAGAACTTCTTGATGGTAAGAGTTGTTTGGCAGTGGAAAAGACTGCCTCAGAATGTGGTGGAGCCTCCTTGTTTTAACCAGAGGCTGGATGGCCATCTGTCAGGAATGCTTTGATGGTGTATTCCTGCATGACAGCATGGAGTTGGACTGGATGGCCTTTATGGTCTCTTCCACCTCTATGATTCTAAGTCACAGTATAGAGCAGTGGTTCTCAACCTGTGGGTCCCCAGATGTTTGTGGACTTCGGCTCCGAGAAGCCCCAGCCGCTATGGTCAAAGCTCAGGGCTTCTGGGAGCTGAAGTCCAAAAACATCTGGGGACCCACAGGTTGAGAACCACTGGTATAGAGAAACTTACCTACCCAGGGCACTACTCACCTACTCACAGCAGTACAAGCTGGTACATCTCCTGTGTGCCTTAATAAATGGCTGTGAAATGTTTTATCCAGGGTATTACCAGCCCAGCCATACCACGAAATACACAGAAGACAGTTCTGGTGGAGACTTCGATTTCTTCTCTCGCCTGGTGACCCGTTGGGAGGCAGCGGCTAAAATCCCTGGTGACGCTACCCGCCAGGTGGTTGTGAGGCCTGGTAAGGTGAAACATAACAATCTGCTGATGGGGAAAAAGTACCATTGTAGTGAATTTGGTCTGTGACACCAGACAGATGGGCTTCAGAGTCCTTGTCAGCATCTTGGCCAGCTGTTTACAGCTGTTGAGCAGTACAGAAGGGGTAGATTTGTACTACTGACTTTGATACTTTTTGCGTTAGCCTGACAGTCAGAGGCTGGGGGCAGATAGGAAGGCTGAAAATGGAGTGGGGGAGTGAATTTTCCTCTGTTGCTAACCTGCTTGCACAGTTTTCATAGCTATTGGGGTGCAGGGAAATGGGTCACACTTGCATACTTTAATGTTCTTGTGGTTGTTTCTGCACTCTTTAACTCTTGAATGTCCAGCTCCCACTGGCCTTTCCCTGGACGGGGTGCGTATCATTCAGTCCCCTATAGCCAGCTATGGGGACTGAATCTGATCACCGTTTGAGGACCATTGAGTAGAATTAGTTGTGTAGGAGACCACATCTCCCATTGACTCTGAGGGGAAGCTGGATCCCATCAGCACGAGGGCTGGAATGCTTCTCTGATTTGTACCATCTGCTGTGTTGCTTACACCCAGTAAAATTTTATCTTTCAGCAGTCACGTGTGTTAGTGTTCAGCATCAAACAAAGTCTTGGGGAGGCCTAGAACTACAGCCAGTTCTGGCACAGAATACAGTGAGCCCTCCACTTTTGCAGGGGTTAGGGACACAAGAGTCCTGCAAAAGTGGGAAAAAATGTGAATAAAAATGAAATAAAAATCATAAATGCTATTTTTTCCTACCTGAGAACACTTCTTTAGGAATCTCTACGTCCTCCAGGCAGTGGTCAGCTTCCAGCAGAGCTGGGCCATAGAGTCCTGCTGGAGGACCTAGCAGTGCTTCTACAGAAGTATTCTCTAGGAATCTCTAAGTCCTCCGGTGTGACTCTGTGGTCCAGTTCTTGCAGTGGGCTTTCATCTCTCTGGACAACCTAGAGATTCCTAGAGGGAACATATCTTTCTACAGCAGAGACAAATAAAGTAATTTTTTTAAATAATAAAGAAATTGCTTGCTTGCGTGCAGATAACCCAATCTGCGAGCGCTGAACCCACAAACATGGAGGGCCAACTGTAGTCATTTTTGGAGGTGCCTCTTTGCAGGTGGATTTAGGTCATCCACAGAAATGGCAAATGCAGTGATCAGTGATTGTACACTTTGTATGACTGTCTGGACCTGAGACAAATTCAAGGTTCTCATGCCCCCTGCAAATCAGGTAGGGGGTGGAGAGTGGTGACAGTAGTTCACTAGTTGACCCAGGGATCCTGCATAGCAAAGTGGCGTGAAAAGTTCAGAGCACTAAACAACACTCTATAAATTGTTGTTGTATCTTGCCATGCCCACAGGTGTTGTGCTGGGAAGAGATGGTGGTGCCATTGCTCAGATGCTGTGGCCCTTTCGTCTGGGTCTGGGAGGGCCCATTGCTTCAGGACGCCAGCCTTTTCCTTGGATCCATGTGGCGGACCTGGCAGGCATTGTGGGTCATGCTCTGGAGCGGAAGGAGCTCAGCGGGATCCTGAATGGTGTTGCGCCATCTGCTGTTACCACCACAAACAAGGACTTTGCCCAGGCGATGGGGTCCGCACTCCGGCGGCCTGCCCTGTTGCCCCTGCCAGGCTTTGCCGTGTCTGCCATCTTTGGCCCTGAAAGAAGCGTCATGCTGCTAGAAGGGCAGCGTGTGGTACCCAAGCGGACTCTGGAGAGCGGCTACTGCTTTGCATTTCCTGATCTTCCCTTTGCCCTCCGAGATATTTTAGCCTGAACTGATAAAAAAGAAGTCTATGTATTACAAGCTCAATATAATGATAGTGATACTGTGTTGTATTAGTCACATGCAGAGTGTATATAAACTATACACAAGAAGTCCTCACCTTTTGATGCCCCGTTATCTGATGACTTGTTCTTTCAGCCCTCCCAAATTAAGGACAAGTTCATTAATTTGGGGATTCCAGTCTTTCATCCATTCTTCTTGCCTGTGGAGTTTCCCTTGGAACCACTCGCACACACTTGCTATGCTACTTGCAAAGCGAGTTGAGAGGGGAGAAAAAAGTGCCAAGCTGGCCGAAAACTTAGCGTGCTCGGTTCCAAGTGAGCCTCCATAAGTCCTTCATGCTCCCTCCAGTACAGTACATGGGTTCTGCTTTTCACCCGGTTCCATTTTCTGACAGTGATCTGGTCCCTATCCTACCAGATAAATCAGGGGGAGCATATATAAATGTACAATAACAGTATAGTATAATAAGGTATAGTATTTTCTGTAGCTAATCTACAGTGGTTATATACTATATAGCAGGGCATATTGACAGCTGTGTATTATTTCTTGTGACAGACCTGATCTGCTGTGTAGATTTTTCTTTCATTTTCTCTCATCCTTTTAATATTTTCCAGAGCAGAAGCTGGGCTGCTACTTCCTGCTCATGGAAACACACAAGCACAATTTTGTAATGATGGAAACATTTGTTTGGTCTGCTCGTGTTTAAGGTGCGGTGTCTAAAGTGCAGAACTAATTTGCACTCAGGTAATTCAGCAGAGAGGTGAGGAGAGGAGGGACAGGATTTCAGTAGGCTCAGGCAAAAGCAAACTGTGTTTCCTCAATAAGAGCATCTGCCACCTTGACCACATTCTGCGTGCCCTGGTTTTCATCTGCGAAACATTGGAAGGTATGATGAAATCCAAAACAGGACTGACGTCAGCTGTGCCACTTGGTTTCCATTTCAGTGTGCTAACTTAGCACAATGACACTGAGACTGCTTGGACTGAAAGAGTGATGCTTTGGAAAAATAGCTTGATTCCGTGAAAAGACATGTTTGGTTTGTAGTTGGTTGGTAAGAAGGTTTTGAATGTGTTTGGGGCATCTGGCACAGAGGCATTCACTAGATGGCACTCCAAGACTGGACTGCCTTGGAGCAAGCGAGGCCAAGTGGGCGGGCAATGAATTATGAAGGGAATTTCCCAGAGAAAGGGAACAAATAGTCACTTCTTTGTCCCATATCTGGTTTTGTTAGTAACTTTTTCAGCTCAGGGACGAGGGGACATTAAGAAGAGACCTCAAATCTTCAAGGTAAGAATACTGTAGAGGAGAATGAATGGCAGGAATTCGGGTGACATTTTCTTCTGGTGCAAAGGATATGTTTTGCTTCATGGGGTCTGTCCTGCACCTTTCCTCACTGAAAAATGGAGGGGTACAGATCTGTATTTGATTCAAGGCTTTCCACAGAGTGAGACTTCAAAAATCTGTTGTTTCCCATGCCTGACTTCTGCCTTGCAATGAGGGAGGTAGTGGTTATGGAGAAGGTGGAGATGGAGAGAGAACCTCTGGCCATGTACAAAGTACCTTTCCCACACTTTTGTTCCCACTGGAGACAAATTCCAGTGCAGTAGCCATGCTAGTTTTTTTACAGTACTTGTAAAAGAAGAGATTTGTGGCATTTTTACATTAACAGTGTTATTGCCATGAATGTTTGGACGATCTGGAAGCTGGTGTCATCAAAGGCAGGAAGTGCAGATTGAGAAGGTTTGATCTTGCTCACCTACGCCTCAGTTCAAAAAGGGGTTTCTTTTCCCACTATAGGTGTAAAATTAGCATAGGAACGCTTGCCTTGTATACATTTATTCTTTGCACAGAAATATAACAAACTTTTTATGGCATTTTACTTTTGTTTTCTTCTGTTGACCTATAAATCGCACCCCCATTCCATCGCATCTGCCTGTCCGTCCGTCCGTCCTTCCTTCCTTCCTTCCTTCCTTCCTTCCTTCCTTCCTTCCTTCCTTCCTTCTCTGCCAGCTAAGGATATGTTTCAGACACAGGATGAAATGTGTAACTTTCTGCCACAACGAATGTTTTCCCCTGCGATTCTATGCATAAGTAGATGGGACTGAGTTGCATCGTCTCTATCATCATAATTTTATTTATTTACAATCAGCCCTCCACATTTCCAAGTTTCACTTTCAAGGATTTTATTGTTTGCGAGTTTCTCCAACTCCTGCCCTGCTCCCAGTGCTTCTTTTCCGGAGGGAACCTTCTCTCTTGGCGGCTCTGATCAGGCCATGCAGTCCTTTAAGATCCCACCTCTGGTCTTCTTCCTCCTCCACCAGCCGCTGCTGGCCAGCTGAGGACAGCTCACAGCCCACTTTCTCTGCACCACAAACTCTTTCCTGATGCCCCCTGAACACTCAAGGAAGGAAATGACTGAGAGAGAGAGGAAGAATAGGGCCACCATGCCACCCCCTCTTTCCCCTGACCTAGCTGGGATCTTGGCTGCCTGCCCCCTCCATGCTTCAGCCCCCTTCCCACAGATACACACACACACATTTTGATATTTGCGGTTTTTCCATTTCTGCAGGGGTCCTGGACCCCTATCCCTAGCGGATGGGGAGGGCCAGCTGTATTTCTTTTCTCTCAGTCCAGGATTCAAGGCAGCTTAGCAAAGTTAAAACACATACAGCTTTTAAAGAAGTCACATCATACAGAAAGTAAAAATAGAATCCAGCTGTTAATAGATTTAAAAGTGGCTAAAAACATGACCATGAGAGCTGAGAAACAACCCACCTCCAGGCAGAGACTCCTTTTGCAGTCATGGTAACATTTGCCATGACAAAGGATGCACGTTAAGGTTTAGGACTGTAATGAGGTAGAATGCATGTAAATGGTGACTCATCTGAGCTCTGTCTTTGAGACGTTGAAAATATGGGCTCTCCTCTTTTCCCCAAGTGTCTCCATATCCAAATTCTTGGGATTCCATTTGTTTCCACTGTTCAGTCCGGAGAGCGGGTATTTCTGCAGCCAAAATGGCACCACCCCTTTACAAGAGGACAGAATGAGTTAGATAAGGCAAACACCAAGATTAATGATTGTTTCACTTCAGCCAAAGAGGAAACATTAAAGAGTTGGAGGGAGGCCAAAAAAAAAAAAAGGTTCCATGAACACTGAGCATGTTCAGTGCAGAACTTGGCTAAAAGTTGCATTCTTTGCACTCTTGCTCCCACAATCCCCCAGCCAGCATGCTGGAATTCTGGGAATTGTAGTCCAAAAAAAAAAAAACACCCCACAACCCAAAACACCACCTTTCCAACTACTGGGTTGCAGCAGCAAAGCTACAGATGAATGTTGGGACTAGAGTCCAGCGTCTGCCGCAGCATACCCTCCGACTCTCCCAATTTGGCAGAGACAATACCCTCCCAATTAATCATCTGTCATCCCACTTTTTCAGCTGCCTTTAAAATATTCCAGTTTCTCCCTCCTCCCACTATCCCCCTTGGTCCTCAGCTTATTTTGGTTGCTACAAATTGAGTACAGACTACAGAAGTACAAAATTTGAGTGCAGACTACAAAAGTTCGACAAAAGTAGTTTGCTACGTGGTTAAGTCAACATGGGGAGGGGAGGGGAGGCAAGGGGACAGAGCTTTACCCTTTCCGGTAGACTCCGGCAAAAGCAAACAGCTGCAGCCTCTTAGCATCTCTGTTCTTCCTCACTGATGGTTATCGCCATCCTGAGCACATCTGTGCTGGTTTCCATCTTTGAGATGTTGGAAATCACGCCTCGGTCATCCATCACCACTCCTAATGATCACCCAAAGACTAGCACATGATTTTAGGGGCTGGGGCAGGTATGTCCAGCACCAGCAGCCCCCGATTTGACTTGGACATGCCAGGGCCTTTCAGCGGCTCCATGGCACCCCCTTCCTCTTAGTGTGAAAACTATTTTGCTTGCCAGGGTAGTTGGCCGGGAATGTGCATGATTATAGATAGTAATATTATTCCCAGTTTCATTGTTTACCAAATATAACTGCATGGAATTTTGGACCATCAATGATTCAGATCCAAGAATCCAAGAATCAGTGAGATATCACTGGCTAAAGATGCACATTCCAAGTAGCACCACTTTCCACAACTGTGCCATTCTGAACCACTCTATTGTCCTTTTATTCAGATGTTTTGCCAGCCCGTTTGGCTTTGCTTCCTGAGCGCCTGCTACCGCCGCAGCTGTTTCCATCTCCCACAAGTGCTGAGTCTTTATTTGTTTTGCAAATATTGTCTCTCTGTCTTAATGTGTGTTTAGTTCTCCAGGGATTGCCACATCTATAATCTAAACATTCTTTTTCTCAGCCACATGGATGCGAGGTTTGTTATGTCCTACAGCTGGCCCTCCGCACTCGTGGGTTTCACTTTTGCGGATTTGATTATTCATGGATTATTTGCTGCTGCCTCCACTGCTGCTCTGTACCATTTTTAACAGGAACTGAAAGTTTTGGGATGTGTTAAACCTGGTTTTCCCACTTTTGCAGGAGCAGAGGGACACAGATGTAGAGGGACAATTATAATTTTTAATTAGTTTGAATCTCAAAATCCTGTAAGAGGTTTACTTCACCACGTTCAACCCTTTTTTATGCTTATGTTCCCCCGTTCTTTGCAGGGAGTAAATTATATACTTTTGCATAGATTCCAATGTAGCATTGCAGCCACTTTACCGTGGCATTGCTTTTATTCAGTGTGCATAATCTTGCTGCGTAAACTAAAAGGATGATCCAGAATTTCACTGTTTCTTTACATGGATGATTCTTACTAGCTTTAATCATTCTTTTAATAATTGCCTCAATGCACATCAGCTGGTATAATCTGCTGCCTGAGGCAGCTGCCTCATTCTGTGTCTGGTAGGGCTGGCTCTATCATCTGGCCTGGATTTGGTCTTTTTTTTCTGCTGGGATGTGTGTGCCAACGACATTTTTGAAGAAGATAAAATATTACCAGTGACTGAGCATGTGCAAAGTGTTTTTCCTTATGGTGTGGCAGTAGGAGAAATAAATTCTCACACATCTAGGTAGGAAAGATCTCCAGGGCAGAAGGTATGACTTTTAAGGTATGCAGTAGCTAATGTGGATAAACAGAAGGCGCTCTGCCCAAGCTTTCTGAACTTCATTCTTGGTTTACACATTCCAGGGCTGATTTTCCAATGCTGAAAATATATTTTGAGACTTAGCCTTAGCTTAGAAATAAATCAAAGGCAAAATATGACACAATCACATATACCCTCAGACTTTGTGGATTTACTCATAAATTAGAAGAATTGTGTCCTACACAGATACACTCTGGTTGTAACCACACTGCAAAATTTTAGCAGTTTGATAGCACTTCAACTGCTAGGGTTCTGTCCTACAGAATTTTGGGTTTTGTAGTTTGATGAGTTAGCATTTTCTCTGTTAGAAATCTCTAAAGGACTACTTTAGAAAGCACAACAATAGTGCTTTCTAGAAGAGAATTCTAGGCAGCTTGTTGCTGTGTGTCTTCAAGTAGTCTCCAATGGCAACTCTAAGGGAAACCTATCACGGGGTTTTCTGGGGCTGAGAGTATGTGATGCCCCCAAGATCACTCAGTGAGTTTCCACGGCCAAGCAGGGAATCGAACCCTGGCCTCCGATGTCATAGTCCAATGCTCAAACCACTACGTCATGCTGGCTCAGACTACAAATCCCAGGCTTCCATAGGATTCAACCAGTTACAATGGTATCAAACACCTCTAAATGTGCAGTGTTGATACCACCTCTGTTGACATGTGTATGAAAATTTATTGATCAGCATAGTTAATAGAGGTCCATATGTTACAATGAACATATATTCACACCTATGCTTACTTAGAATCAAAGAATTGTGGAGTTGAAATTGACCACAAGGGCCATCAAGTCCAACCTTTTGCTATGTAGAAATAAACCATCGAAGCATTCCCAACAGATGGCCATCCAACTTCTGTTTAAAAACCTCCAAAGAAGGAGACTCCACCACACTCCAGGGCAATACATTCCACTGTCAAACTGCTCTTACTGTCAGGAAATCCTTTCTAATGTTTAGATGGAGTGTCGTTTCTTGAAGTTTGAAGCTATTCCTCCATGTCCTAGTCTCTGGAGCAGCAGCAAACAGGCTTGCTCCATCTTCCATATGACATCCTTTCAAATACTTAAACATAGCTATCATGTTGTCTGTCAACCTTCTTTTCTCCAGGCTAAACATACCCAGCTCCCTAAAGCTGCTCCTCATACTGCACGATTTCCAGGTCTTCTACCATTTTGGCTGCCCTCCTCTGGACATGTTCCAACTTGTTAATATCCTTCTTGGATATTATGCCCAGAACTGGACACAGTATTCCAGGTGAGGCCTGGCCAAAGTAGAATAGAGAGATATTACTATCACTCTGTACTTCCCTTGGCCTAGATACTATGCTCCTATTGACGCAGCCCAGAATCACATTGGCTTTTTTAGCTGACACATTACACTGCTGACTCATGTTCAGCTTGTGGTCTACTAAGACGCCAAGATCCTTTTCACATGTACTGTGGTCAAGCTAGATGTCACCCATCTTATATCTCAAACATTTGCTGAGATGTTTACGAGAACCCTTTTAACCACCAGATGCTGAATGTTCTGAGTGATTTCTTTTTTAAGGGGGCATGCTTCGCTTCCGAAGGGCAAATATTAGCATGCAGATGGCAATTGCACCTTTTAAAAAGGGAACTGTGCCACAGCAAGCGTCAGACTGTGACAGGGTAAGCTCAGCAGAAGGATCACTTCCTTTTTACTAATACAAAGAAAAGTCTAAAGTGATGACAGTCAAAAAGAAAACAGACACACACTTTGTTGCAAGAGCTCCACCTACCTCTTGGCTAGTGGATTTTGCAATCTGGGATTTCCCAGGACTGCTTGTCAGTCCTTTGGGCAACAGCATGTCCGTACAGAGCCGCGGGTGTGTGTGCAAGCCAGGAAGAATTTGTAAAGATGACGGAAGCAGGAAAAGGAGCAACTTTCCTTACTCCTTCCAACCATCCCAAGCAGTGGGTGGCTTGTTTATCTATTTTATGAATTACGTTTCTTTCTCACCTTGCCTTCAGTGAGCTCAAGACAGTCTACCTGGATCTCTACCTTATCCTCCCAAGAACGACAACCCTGTGAGGTGGGTCAGGTTGGAAGCGAATAACTGGCGGAAGGTAACTCAGTGAGTTTCACAGAATTGTTGTTAACTGCCATCCTGTTCAGCTTTCACAACCATACACAGAAACTGGAAATACTGTGGCACGGGCAATCCCATACCCCCCAACCTTTCACAGATGAAAGCCAAGACATGGGAGGCCAAGCAACGTCAAGAGACCGATCAGGATGGCAAAAGTTGTCGATGGGGAAGAACACGTGAAGTTAGGAGAGGCTGCAGCAGTTTGTGTCTGCCTTAGCCAACTGGGAAGGACAAGATTCTTTCCCCTTCCTTTCCTCTTCCCTGCTGAGTTAATTGAGTGCAAACTACTTCTGCAAGTTGCACTCAGTTTGCAGCAACTGAAGGAAGCTGAGGACAAAAAGGAAAAGTGGGAGGAGGAGAGAAAGACTGGAACAATTTAAAAGCAATTTTAAAAAGTGGGATGGCAGAAGATTAATCAGGACTGTTCCTACCAAATAAGGGACAGTTGGAGGCTACGCAGTCCTAATTTTGGTATTCATTGATATATCTTTAAACTCGAGAATCATATTTAGTTCCTTTCTTGACCACAGTCTCCATTTTCATGGCTTGGTGTGGACTACAAACTAAATCTCCCAGTTCCTGGTCCAGTGCCCCAACCACTAGACCCCACTTCATCTTCTACACTATCTTCTCTCTGCACATGCTTAGTGGTACATGTCTTGGTATTATTCACTGATAAAATGACCAAGGTTCCCTCTGTCTGCTGAGCCCTACAGCCCAGTGGACTCAATAACATAAGAGTTAGTGGCAGCTGATTGAGCCAAATAGGATTTTTTGGGGGGCGGGGGGAATCTAGGCAAGGGTAATACTCACTGGATTAGGTAAATCTTCCAATTCTTTCAAATGGTTTTCAAGCAGCCACTTAAGGAGGAAAATCCATTTCCACATGCTAAGAGGGTTTTTTTTGTCTTTGGGCCCTAGCACACCACACCGTTATTAGTGATATTATTCCACTTTAGCTGCCATGGCAAGATCCTGTGGAATTCTGGGGTTTGTAGTTTACTGAATCATAGAATCCTAGAGTTGGAAGAGACCCCAGGGGCCATCCAGTCCAACCCCCTGCTATGCAGGAACACCCATCAAAGCATTCCCAACAGATGGCCATCCAGCCTCTGCTTAAAAACCTCCAAAGAAGGAGGAGAGGCCACCACACTCCATTGAGGCAGCATATTCCACTGCCGGAGAGCTCTGACCATCAGGAAGTCCTTTCCTGCAGCTTGAATCCATTGCTCCTTGTCCTAGTCTCTGGAGCAGCAGAAAACAAGCCTGCTCCCTCCTTGACATGCCATCCTTTCAAATATTTAAACATGGCAACCATGTCCCCTGAGGTCCAAGAACTCTGTGGCTGAGAATTCTAACGGCCTTTCCAACCCTCCACTAAACTGCAAATCCCAGGATTCCATTGGGTATTGCTATGGCAATTAAAGCGGAATAATAGTGCTGTAACAGTTTAGTGTGATTGTCCCTGAAAGAGAGGACAGAGCATAAATGACATCTTTTTGCAAAAGAAAGGGTCTTTGGACTGAACTTGGATTCTTGAGACACACACACACACAATAATTCACTAATCTGCACTCTTAAGGCAAAATACTTTGCAGGCATACTACTGATTCTTATTTAATGGACCTGTGCTGCTGCTGTTGTTTTTTTGAAGTGTAGTAGTAGTAACAATAATCATAGTTCGCATTTATATCCTGCCTTTTCTATTTGGGAGTCAAAGCGGCTTACAAAAAGTTGTAACAAACATGCCTATCACAAGTTAAAATGTAATTCAATTACCACAACAATGAAAAGCTGTTAAAAACATCAACATGTAAGAAAAACAGCAAACAGAAAAACCCAGCACATCATGCAAGGCCCTTTCCAAAATATTGGTCTATCACCTTGTATCCAATGGGCAGCTTCCAGTAAGATCAAGCGAAACCATTTGAATTTTAAAACCACAGCATAAACCCACTAAACGCTTTTAAAAGCCTCCATAATTTTCTTTCTGAACTTCAAGGCTCCCCAGTCCTTCATCGAGGAAACCCACTGAATCAATGATAGCCATGTTTAAATATTTGAAGGGATGCCATGTAGAGGAAGGAGAGGGCTTGTTTTCTGCTGCTCCAGAGACCAGGACAAGGAGCAATGGATTCAAGCTGCAGGAAAGGAGATTCCAGCTGAACCTCAGGAAGAACTTCCTGATGGTCAGAGCTGTCCAGCAGTGGAATCTGCTGCCTCAATGGAGTGTGGTGGAATCTCCTTCTTTGGAGGTTTTTAAGCAGAGGCTGGATGCCCATCTGTCTGGAGTGCTTTGAGGGTGTTCCTGCATGGCAGAAGGACGTTGGACTGGGGTCCCTTCCAACTCTACATTTCTATGATTCTACGGACTGGGGTCCCTTCCAACTCTACATTTCTATGATTCTACGGACTGGGGTCCCTTCCAACTCTACATTTCTATGATTCTACGGACTGGGGTCCCTTCCAACTCTACATTTCTATGATTCTACGGACTGGGGTCCCTTCCAACTCTACATTTCTATGATTCTACGGACTGGGGTCCCTTCCAACTCTACATTTCTATGATTCTGTTTTTCTATGAGCTGTACCTATGTGTTGAGTCCCATGAGTCCGTGGGTCCCTTCTCCTGCGGGACTACGCCCGAGTTGGGACTGACAAGCCTAGAGCGGCACTCTGCCCATGCTCAGAGGTGCATTCAAGGGGCTTGAGAATTGCAAAAAAAAAAGAGAGAGAGAGAGAGAGAGAGAAAGAAAAGCGCGTGCGTGCGCGCAAGGCTGTGGAAAGCGCTCTCAACCCTGCCTCTTGCAAAGGGCAAGAGGTGGGCTTTGGCAAGCACGGAAGTTCCAGCCTTGCCCGGGCAGGAAGCCGCGAAGCGAAAGCCTCCCCCCTCCCTCCCTTCCCCACCTGACCGAGATGCGCCGCCCCGTCTGGGGAAACTCCGAGGCGGTCCGGACCGCCGGGCTTTTCCGCCTTGCTCCAGAACGGAAGCCCGGATCTGAATCGGGTTAAGGAGAGAAAGCAGCGGCGCAGCAGGAGGCGCCGCGCCCCCCGCGTGCTCCAGCCCCACCCGCCCCACGGGCTGCTTCGCGCTCTTGGAGAAACAAAAGCAAAAGCCCGAGCCCGAGGCGGCGGCGATGATGGCCGGAGAGGGCAGCGATCTGGGACCCCTGGCTTCGAACCAGCGGGTAGGAGAGAGGCGGGGAGGGGCGGGGGTCCCCGGGGGTGGGGAGTCCGGAGGAAAGGCAGAACCACGCGGGGGGCGGCCTCGATCTTTCCCCCTCCCCACGCGGGAATGCGATCGCGCGTGGGGTGCTGCGAGAGCCGTAAGCATTCGAGTTGTTTAGCTGCTGCTGGTGGGGGCTTTGCGCCTTTGGAGTGGCTGACGGTTTGGTAGGATTCGAACCCGCGTCTTGCCAAAAGAAAGTCGAGGGGTGGGTAGAAGGAGGGTGTGTGTGCAAGCTAGATCGGGGATAGCAAAGCTGCGACTTTCCAGAGGGGGGATTTGGACTGCAAATCCCAGCATTGCTAGCCCCAGCTCAGGAATGCTAGGGATTGCAGTCCAAAAAAATTATTCGGAGCGCTACATGTTTCCCACCCCTGCGCGAATCGGTGGCTCCAGTGTGAAATGGGATCTTGCGGGGAAATACTAAAAAAGTGGCCATTAGATTTTGGGGATGTATTTAGGGTTTGATGCCCACCCTAGGATGGGAGGGCAAGAGTAAGCTGTAAACAGTGCTGCCCAAAAGGCAAACCCCGGCTATGGGAGGCTCTGTTTGGTTGAAATGTTGCCATGGGAGTGTTAGTCCGACAGGGTGAAAGGTACAAGAGTCTTGTGACATCTTAAAGCAGCAGTGTACATTCTCAGCCATCCACACTAGACTGTTATAGTGCTATTATTCCACTTTCAACATCCTATGGAATCCTGGGGTTTACAGTTTAGAGCGGGTCCTTTGATGCCATAGGATGTTGAAAGTGGAATAGCAGTGGAATAATAGCACTGTAACAGTCCAGTGCAGAAATGGCCCTCCTCCTGAGCAGGTAAGGGGCAACAAAGAATTGTGAGAAGGTCCTGCTTCTGATCATCACAGCCTCCTTTGCTGGTGAGAGGAGGCTGGAAGGGTCCACCCCACCCCATACAGCAGCTGAACAGACCACCTGGCTGTTAGTAGACCAGAAGATGAACATGGGTCGGCAGTGTGGTGCTGCAGCTAAAAAAGCCAATATGATTCTTGGCTGCGTTAATAGGTGTATAGCGTCTAGGTCAGGAGAAGTGATGGTACCACTCTCTTCTGGTTTGGTTCAACCCCATCTGGAATTCTATGTCCAGTTTGCAGCATCACGGTTCAGGAAGGAAATTGACAAGTTGGGACATGTGCAGAGGAGGGCCACCAAAATGATCAAAGGCTTGGAAACTATGAAGCCCTATGAGGAGCGGCTTAGGGAGCTAGAGGTTTACCCTGGAAAAGAGAAGCTTAAGAGGCAATGTGATAGATATGCTTAAATATTTGAAGGGATGTCATATGGAGGATGGAGCAAAGCTATTTTCTGCTGCTCCAGAGACTGGGACACGGAGCAATGGCTTCAAACTTCAGGGAAAAGATTCCATCTAAACATTAGGAAGAACTTCTGGATAGTAAGCGCAGTTAGATAGTGGAATACGCTGCTGCCTGGGAGTGTACTGGAGTCTCTTTCCTTGTAGATTTCTAAACAGGGGCTGGATGGTCATCTGTCGGGAAGGCTTTGATTGCGTATTCTGAATAGCGGAATGGGGTTGGACTGGATGGCCCTTGGGGTCTCTTCCAACTTGATGTTTCTATGACTATTGGCCCTTAAGGTGGGCTTGAGGGGAAATTTCCAGTCATGGTAGCAGTGCCACGATCGTGGCTAAGTAGTCTTACTGAATTTGGAGCGGTTATGGCTAATTCTGTAATCCAGGGTTACACATCTTTAACTGCAATACAGAACGCCAGCCACTTTGTTATTAATTTTAATCCAGATTTTTCAGGCAGCTTCCAAAAGTTAAAAGCAATACAGCTCAAAGCGCACGTCATGCAAAAGTTAAAATGTAACTAAATTACCTACAGAACAAGAAAGCACGCCCATTAAAAGAGAATAAGCTACAAATGTAGTCAATACAGCATGGTTTTAGCTTTTCTTTATTTAATATATATTAGTTTTAACAGGAGCTACAAACAAAGCAATCCATAACCACAGAAAACGAAAAAGAAGGAAAAAAAGAATGAAAAGAAACAGACCACAAACAAACACACACTGTTGTTGTTGTGTGCCTTCAAGGCAATTTCAACTTAGGGTGACTCTATCACAGGGTTTTCTGAGGCTGAGAGTGTGTCACCCAGTGGGTTTCCGGGGCCAAGTGGAGAATTGAACTCCTGGCCTCCAGGGTCGTAGTTCAGTGCTCAAACGTTAGGAGCTAAACTAAACTAAATGAAACTTAACTGAAATATAATGACACAAGCCATTACTAAAAGGCTCATTTCTTAAGAGTAAACACATCCTAATTACACTAGAGGAAGTTGACCCACCTGTACCAGCTGTAATGAAAAAAGAAAAATAGATTACTATTCCATGTCTTATTCAGATCTCAGTGCATTTGACTTGTTTGTTGGAATTACTGGTACTGTAATCATAACCACAGATCATTGCGTCGTTCAGTTTCTTATTGCTCAAAAAGTGGAAATAAATGAGTTCCTGCAGGTTTTCTTTTAAAAAAGCCATGCTTGGCATCAGAAAAAAAAAGTTAACATTGGTGCCAGCGGGATCTCCAATATCGTTTAAACATTGACCACTCTTGGCATATTCATCATTCCCCTCCTTTTAAATCTGTAAGTAAAAGGACTAGGAACAGTGGCTGAGTGCCTACATCACAATCTACGGCCATTTCCGCACTAGACTGTTATAGCGCGATGATTCCAATTTCAACCTCCTATGGAATCCTGGGGTTTGCAGTTTCGGGAGGGGCCGCCTGGCCCCTCCCGAAACTGCAAACCCCAGGATTCCATAGGAGGTTGAAAGTGGAATCATCGCGCTATAAGAGTGCTGTGCGGAAATGGCTTAGATTTTGTGACTTTATGAACCCGCTCCTACATTGAGGAACTGCAATAAAACCCTGTTAGAGAATTGTGAAGGTGTCCGTCTGGATGCCAGCAAGAGCTGGGCACTTTTTAAAAAAGATTATTTATTTATTAGTTTTAAACCGGTCAAGTTCATAGTTAAAATTACAATGACAAGCAATATGTGTTCAAAAAAAGGGAGGAAAATAACCCTAAAACTTGAACTCAATGGAATCATAGAGTTGGGAGGGACCACGAAGGCCACCAAGTCCAACCCCCTGCCATGCAGGAAGAGGAGCGGTTGATATTATTGATGTAAAGTTGAAGGTCTTCACGGCTGGGATCCATCGGTTGTTGTGGGTTTTCTGGGTTTTGAGGCCGCGTTCTATTAGTATTTTCTCCAGACGTTTCGCCTGCATCTGTGGCTGGCATCCTCTGAAGATGCATATCCTCTGAAGATGCCAGCCACAGATGCAGGCGAAATGTCAGGAGAAAATACTAATAGAACATGGCCTCAAGATCTGGAAAACCCACAACAACCAATTGATACGATTGTTTGCCTACAGGCTGTTTCCAACTTTGGCAACCCTAACATATCACAGCTAAAATATGACACGATCATACAAACACTCTGACTTTGTGAATCTAAATTAGATAAATTGTGTTCTGCTTTAGAAAGGACAGCAGCAACAATGCCTTCTAGAAGAGAATTCTAAGCTTTGTGTTGTTGTGTGCTTTCAAGTTGTTTCCGAAGGCAACCCTAAGGAAAGCCTATCACAGGGTTTTCTGGGGGCTGAGAGTGTGTGATATGCCCAAGGTCATCCAGTGGGTTTCCAAGCCGAGTGGAAGAATCGAACCTTGGTCTCGACGGTCATAGTCCAATGCTCAAACCATTGCCCATGCTAGCACATTAAACTGAACACCAAACTAACAAAAACGCTAAATGCTAACCTAATAAAATGCAAACGGGCTCAGACTCTAAGCCAAACTGTAATGAGAGAAAGAAAAAGAGAAAAAACATGATTCTATCCTTACAGATCCAACTAAGTAATCCTACCAGAATTGCTAGTGTCCTTAGCCACAAATTATTGCATCGTTATCTTTCTTATTGCTGATAAAGTCCATAAACGGTTTTGCTGCCTCATCTCCAGGCCAGAGAAAAGGGCTCTTTGTCAATCCTCAGCCCAGCTAGAAGTTTAGAAATGTTTAGAAATAGTCTCCAATCTTTGGCACATAGGGGACTTCTGATGCTCATAGAGCACTCTTCTTATGCTCTGGCACTTCTAGCCGCTGTCCGGTTGTACATCGACAAACGCCCTAATGCCCATGAGTGTTCAATTGCACATTGGGTCGTGGTGCATCAGTTGGTCCGCTGGCTGCCATTGTGCTGCCGGCGCAACCCCTAGGGCAGTGGTTCTCAACCTGTGGGTCCCCAGATGTTCGTGGTCTTCAGCTCCCAGAAGCCCTGAGCATTGACCATAGTGGCTGGGGCTTCTGGGTGCTGAAGTCCACGAACATCTGGGGACCCACAGGTTGAGAACCACTGCCCTAGGTGAATACGGATGTTGAGAAACTTCTGTGCACAAGTAAGGCTGTTTGCAAAGCCATAAGTCCCAAGGAGGGTGCTAACCATACTATGTCCAAAATGGTAGAAAATCAAGGACAGAGCTGAGTAGGTGACTCTGTTCTTCATACCCTCTCATGATAAAATTTATGGTTATGGGCTTGCCCTGTTGCACAGTGTTGCTCCACTGTGAAGTGACTCAGTTCTGCTACTTTCACATTCTCCTGGCATGTTTTCATGAAGTGAGGCAGGGAAAAGACTTTTCCTTATCTTATAAGGTTGGGCTTGGTCAGCTCCATGCCAAATATTGATTGTAGTCCTGCGAAACCGTAGAATCATCTGACGTAGATGAAGTATACATACTGAGGAAATATTCCTCTTAAATTGCAGAGGATCTTCTTTATTATTTTTTATTATTATTATACTTTTCCTCCCAAATTCTGCATTTTTGAGGGTGGCTGTTTTTTATAAAACCTACTCAGATCTGGCCAGCTTTGTGGCAAGGTGAGGTATGGGGGCGGGTGGTAGAAATGTGGAAACCCTGCCCTTTTAACCTTTGAAAATATACAGTCATCTGTTTGGTTTCTGCAGGTTTTGTCCAGTCACTTTCAAATTTACAGGCATAAGGACTAGAAACTTGATCCTTCTATTTAAAAAAGGCAGCGCAAGAACAATAGCAAACCAGAAAGTTGAGATTCTTTGGAGGTTTGGTTCCGAAAGCAATACAGGTTTTGTAGTTTTTCCACATGCCACGGAGTGATGAGTTTGTCCTCTTAACGCTAATCGCTGTCTTTTCTCCAAGGTGCCTTTTCCGATATGCATAACCCAGTATCCTCCCATGGTCTTTTCTTCCTCTTTGCTTTTCTATTTGTGTTGTAGTGGAACTAAGCTGTGAAAAGTCAAAGCACCAGGATTGTTTAATTGGCAGAGATGATGGTCTACTTCTTCCCCCATGCTTCCCAGTTCCCTCAGAGTGTAGCTGTACTCTTTATGCTGGCTGGAGAGAGAACAATTTCCCTGTTGTATTGTGTATTGTCAGTTTGTCTGTCTTCCAGTCTTGCTCTCAATAGCAGCTGGAAAGGGGAGGTGGTCCCTGTGATCAAAACAGGCTGTATGTGGCACCCAGTGTCCATGTTGTGGTGGGATGTGTGTTTGTGTACATGACTCAGTCTTGAAAAGCCAATTAAGATCCATAAGCTTTACAAAAGACCTGCTCCTGATGCTGATAAAAATGGCTAAGATGGCTTTGTTGTATCTGGTTCAGCATGGCTGCCTGCCTTTTGGACTTCTGCTTGGAGACCCCCAAAAGTCACTATGGAGATTGTCTCAAAGTCCTCTTGTACTTTAGTGCATTGAGACACCACTTCTCCCTGATGCGGATGCTTAGAAGAGTTACTTTTCACAATTTGTTATATTTAAAGTTAAGATCTCATCCAGAACCTGTTGGCTGGTCAGTTGGTTTAACAGGGGCTTTCTTTTTCAGCAGATCCGTAGCCACCTAGCAGCTGATACCGTCTCCTGAACGAAGTGTGACCCCGCAACTGGTGATCTCCCACAATGCCAAGGAGCGGCAGGACCCTGGATGAATTCGCCGTGTCCGAGGACGCGCAGGAGGTGGTGACACAGCACCGGCCCCGCATCGAGCGGCTCTTTGGAGTTGAGCTAAACGTCCTGGGGGTCTTGGCGTTGGCGCAGAGCCCCAGTGGGAACGCCCCGGGGGCGAGGAAGATCTGGTTGCAGCTGCAGGGCCACAGAGACAATCTGCAGAGGGCAAAGGTAACGGATTCCCCAGAGGGTTGGGGCAGGAGGGATAGGGTTATGTGGGACAAAGGCCATTTCCACACTACACTGTTGTAGTGCTATTATTCCACTTTCAGTATCCTATGGAATTCTGGGGTTTGTAGTTTCCTGAGGCCAAAGAGCTCTCTGGCTGAGGATTCTAAAGGCCCTTCCCTAAGTATCCCTCCAGATGTTTTGGACTTCAGCACCCAGAATTCCCGATTGTTGGTCCAACTGGCTCAGGCTTCCGGGAGCTGAAGTCGAAAACACTTGGAGGACCAAAGTTTGGGAATCAGTGTTCTTTTTTTTTTTTAATTATACTTTTTATTGAAATTTCCACAAAATCACATTACATTACTCATACACAACAAACATCCCATAACAATTTTTCATACATACCCACATATCACACAAATAACCCCAATCATCCCCACTATACAACACCAAAACATCAACAAAAAACAGATGGCTTCCTTTATATTTTTAAACCTCTCTTATTGACATTCTTATCTATATCCTATCTTTTATTTTTTTTAGCACAATTAAATCATTACATCTTTCATCTCGATATCCTGTTCTTTTATTACCAGCTTAAACTTATATTCACCTCTATTTGTCTTACGGGATAAAATTAAGAATTATCTCTTTAAATGTGCAATATTTCGTGGATCTTAATATACCTGGTTGGATTTGGATATCACCTATAATTAATTATCTATAACAATATTTGTTATATGTCCCCATCTATCTTCCAAAATCTTCATTACAGGCTTCCAAGTTAACCAAAACATCTTTGGGAATCAGTGTTCTAATGCAATACGTTATTTAACTTGGCTCTCTATACTGGCTCAGTACAGCATAATTGCCACTTTTTGGCCTTTTATTTGCCACTGCTAAAAGGAAGGTCTAATATGTTCTCCTTCACATCTAAGACCCCTTAATGCAAAGGGGCAGAAGGGTTTAAACCTCCCTCTGAGATCCAGGGATTGCTCAGACCTAGTGGAGAGAAAAACTGTATGGCTTAAATGCAACTGCTTGTCCCAATTAGTGCGGAAAGGAGGTTGAGAAATTGTAGCCTACAGGCTGTATGTGGCACCCAGTGTAAGATAAGGCGTAGTGCCTTAGCTTGAGTTATAGTTAGATGTAATGAGCCATGTTTGCCCTTTCCCTCTTTCTCTTTAGCTTTGGAATGGGAGAAATGATAAGAAGGAAACGTGAGAAGCCAGAGCTGCTGGGAACATCATGACATTGTACTTTTTGCTGATAAGAGTTATGTTAGACTCCTGGTTTCTGGGAATTTTTTCTTTGGGGAAATTTTCTCCACTAAAAAAAAATATTGTTTAGGTTTAACACATGCCCTCTAAAAGAATGCCCACTTTGCTTTTTTGAACCTATAAAGTTTGCAAGCAGCCGCTAAAGTTCGTCTGTCTTCCAGTCTTGCTCTCAATAGCAGCTGGAAAGGGGAGGTGGTCCCTGTGATCAAAACTCTGGTCCCTTTGTGTGGAAGTTTCCTTTCTGATTAATTTAGGACTCATTTGCAGCTCTTGCTTACTGCTGGGTATGACGGAGCTGACATTTCAGTTTTTTCCCAACACTGGCATCTCCCCATTTTTCTTTTCCCCTCAGATTCCCACCATGTCCCCCAAGAGGTAGGAGGAAATTCCCTCTCTTGGGTTGTTTTAGGCCAAGATGAAGTACTAGGAAGCGGCCCAGAAATTGATCTTGTAGCCACTTCTCATTGTTTCAAAGCCCTCCCTTCGACCTACAACTGTCCGGGGTTATTTGGAGGCAAACTAGGGTTTGTTTTGTTTTTTTGAAAAATATTTGGAGAGTGACTGCAAGGCCAGGTACCGTCTAAGGACTGGCACAGCCCCCTAAACCAAACAATTATAAGTGCAGATCCATTGATTCAATGAAACTTAAAGTTGTCTGAGTTCCCACGGATTCAGCCGTCTGCTCTGGCTGGGACTAGCAGTTGGATCTAGGCCTTTTTTTCCTGACATTTCTGGTTGTGGTTTCTGTCCTGACATTGGTAATAGTTACGCCAGAACAGCAGTTTCAAAAGAGATGAAAAATGTCAGCAGAAGGTGGGCACAGAATTTGGGACATTCATGTGAATTAGAAACTTGGGAAAGAGTGTGGAAAATACATATAAAATTTACACCAAACTTAAATTTAAGAGAAAACTTTTATAAAATGTTTTACAGATGGTATATGACCCCAGAAAGATTACAAAAAATAACAAAAAATGGGAATTCAAATTGTTGGAAGTGTGATGAAAAGACGGGGTCTTTTTTCCATATGTGGTGGACATGTAAGATAGCCAAAAAAAATTGGAAGGGGGTACATGACGAAATCCAAAGAATTTGCAAGCTGAATTTTGAAATGAGCTTTATTTGTTAAATATGTTCGGACAACAAAGGGAAATAAGAAGTCATCAGAAGATATTATTATATCTAATAACTGTGGCAAGGTTGACATATGTGCAGCACTGGAAAGAAAAGCAACATATTGATTTAGGAGAAAGGAAGTTAAAAGTTCTGGATATGACAGAGATGGAAAAGTTAGCATTTTCGTTGAAGAATAAATCTATCTAGAACTTTGAGAAAGAATGGAAAAGAGTATTGGATTGCATAAGGAAATAAATGTATGAGAAATCGAAGAAGAAATAATGTAACTGTTCTTCTCTCTGTAAGATGGAAATTATGTTTGTAATGGAATGGAAATAAGCAATTTCAGCTGGAAGGTTTAAGCATGGAAGTGGGGGGGGGAGTTATTTTCGAGATAAACTTTCAATAAAAATTATACAAAAGAAAAAGGAAAAATGTCAGCAGAATGTGGTTTGAATGTTATATATAGAAAAAAAATTGCTTGCAAATTATTCTGACTTGAATGGTTGTAAATATTTTGCGGTATAAGCCCGTGATGTTGAGTGGATGTTAGATACATTTCCTTACATTGTTTTAAAACTAAAGAATAACAGTGAGCTTGCTGCAATCTGTTAATGTTTAGCGTATCTAAACATCAATGCCTTTATTTTGCTTTTACAGTGGTAAATTTATCTGTCATTGCCCAGGAGGAAGAGGACAATTCCCCGTACAGTTTCGAACGAAACAGAAGTTTGATTAGTTGCAGCTACAAAACTTAAAAATTTGTTTGAGAGAAAGCTTCATGAGAAATAGACCAAAAGCAGCAATATTTTATAGTCAAAGTTTGCCTGAACTTGCATGGATGCATTGGGGATATCCACTTAACTCTAAATCCCAAGTTTTGTCAAAATAGGTGTATAAATGGGCATCCTAGAGAGAAAAAAAAATACAGAAATCTTGTGACTCCTAGGAAGGGAGGGGAATTTCAGTTTCTTTTGTTAATTTTTTTTTTATCCCAAGATGTCCTTTTTGGGGGTGGACATTTTCACTACCTTTGCACTGGGTCATTTTAAGCCTAGGGGAGGCCTCTTTAAAACCAGAAGTAAACTGGAAGTGACTTCTGATCGCTTCCTGTTTTTTTTTTAAAAAATGATCTTTTCCTGGCCTAAAATTGAGCCTAAAACATGGTGAAAATGCTCCCCTTCCTAGATAGCGTTGGAGGGGACATTTGGAGACTTTTAAAAAGTTATTGGTGATGGAAGGGTACGGTAGGGATGTGGTCCTCCAAGATCCCAGTGAGGTCCTACCAACTCCCACAGTTGTTCTCAACTGGTTTAGGAGGTTCCCAAAGAAGTTGAGATATTGGCACCAAAACCTTTCTATAGTCTTTTATAACAGACTTGGTTTGATGGCTCTGGAATGAAGGATGTGGCTTTCATAGCATCGGGGTGGGAATGAAACATCTCTCCAGAAGATGAATCACGTGTTGATTCAGATGTTGTTAGGCTGCAAGTCCCAGCAATACTAGCCAGCATAACTAGTGGAAAGACATACTGGGAGCTGCATTCTAACAACCTAATGTGATTCTCACCCTTAGCATAGCTTAAGAAACAGATAACAGGGATATGCTGGAAGCTATAGCTCCGATATTCCTATTCCTTTCCTCAGATGAAAAATAATTAACTGTAACTTTGAAATGATCCAGTATGACCAAATATTTTATCAATTCAGCATTTCGTTTATTGGGATTAGGAGGGAATGGCCTTTTCAGAAATGATAGACTTTTCACAGAAAATTGCCACACTGGGAAATTTCCCATAACAGAACATTACCCTGAAAATTGTTTTGTGTCTTTGATGTCACATCCTTGTATGCTCTGTTTTCCAGGAGTATATCAAAGGCCTTTGCGCTCCAGAACTAAGTGAAGAGGTTTACTACCCTAAAGACATGCAGTGCATCTTTTTGGGAGCCCGTGGGTTATTCCTGTACTGCCTCATCCAAGGGACTTCTGCTCACATTACTTGTCTCCGCCCTGGAGTCTTGTTGATCTCGGGCTTGGCTGAAGCCTTCGTCATGGCCCAGAGCCGGATCCAGGAGTTTGTGGAAAGACACCAGAAGAACCTCAAGCTGCCTGAGGAACGGGAGGCCCAGGCCAAGAGAGCCTTCCGGGATCTGGTGGAGACCTATGATGACAAGCACGCTATGGACCTCTTGATCCTGCCCACTTCGGTCAAAGAGGAGTTACTCAACTTGGTGAAGGAGGTTCAAGAAGAAGCCATGGAACACAGACAAGGGAATGGGTGCTGGACACCACCTAGCCTTGAACAGAACTCTTCTCTGGAGTGGGAAATAGTAACTGCGGGTAGTGGCACGCCAGACTCACCAAAAAGACCTCAGAATACCTTCGGCTTACCCACGGGGTTAACTACAATTCAAGAAGAGAGCAGAAGTAAAGACTGTAGTGTTGAATTGCCTGCAGGCTTTGCCAGACCTCAAGAACTTCCTTTTAAGACCCAAGGTTCCACACAACCACAATGTTCTAATAGGTCTCAGAATGCTAGGACTGACATGCGTCTCTTGGTTGGTGGGCCTCAAGACCAAGCTGTGCCTCAGGTGTCAAGGGTTGACTGTCCCCAAGGCTTTGCTGAGTCTCAGTTGGATGCTCAGCCTCAGGACTTCATCTCTGATTTGAATGGTCTTCAGGGCTGGCGTGAGGCAAGCGCTTCGAGGCCGGTGCTACCTAAGAGTTCCCCCAACCCATTCCAGTTGCAAAGTCTACTTGTAAGACATGGACTTTTCCTGGTTACACAGGACTAAGAGAGTCTTTAGAGGATAAGCAAGAGGAAGGGAAGAGTTCTATTTGCGCAAGGAACTCCAGTCCTGCTAGCTTGCCTGAGGAAACCAGCGAGGAAGAGGTGTCATCAGACATCCAGTTGTCATCATGGACAGAGAAGGAGTTCAAGATGAGGCTAAACTTCTTTAAAACCATGGGCTATGAGGAGCGGGTAGTTAAGAAGATACTCTTGGAAAGTGGGGTACGGGAGGCTCCTCCACCATCTTGGACAGGGTCCAGATGGCAGAAGCAGACTTGTGCCAGAAAGGAGACATTGTCCTCCCCCAGATAGAGCCTGGGGGGAAAGAGATTACTCCTTCTTCACCAGAAAAGAGGCAAAAAGAGAGTGAGTATCTGAAGGAACTCATCAAAGCGGCAGTGGCCAACTGTGGCCACTCGCCTAGTGAGATCTCTACAGAGATACAAACGGGAGCCCCACTAGCAGACCTACTGAGGCGGCTCCATGAGAAAGGGGAACAACAAGAAGAGGTGGAAGGTGCGACAGGAACCTTGGCAACAAAGCCAGAACATGGAGGGCAATCTGGTGTCCGGCGGCCGGCCGTTTTGAATCACAAGGAGTCTTCACAGTGGAGGCCTGATCAGGATACAGGGCGGAACAGTGGCTCCCCTTTCCATGGGGGGACTAATGCATCGCCACCTAACCCAGCAGTTGCTGTTTTCTCTCCCGAGTCTTCCCCTGGTGGGAATTTCTTGCTTTCTACGTCAGATTCTGAGGGGAGCCATTCCTCAGAAAGAACCAGCGTTGGGCCTTTCCACCAGGGCTCGGTTTCTACAGTAACTGGAGCCCAGCGCTTTGAGGAGGCTCTCCAGATGCAATTCAAGCTCAGGTTGGCCAACACGCCGGGCAAGAAGAACCTGCGGATGGTCATCATCGATGGGAGCAATGTGGCCATGATGTGAGTATGGGCTGGTGAGAGGAATCCTGAGGACATACTGTGGCTCTTGATATGGCCTTCATATGTGAGGTAGTTATATCTAGGGTAGCCATTTTCATTTCCAGAGAACTTTGGAATAGCTAGTGGGACAATCAGTAATGGCCAACAAGGCTTTCCTGAAAGACAAGGTGGGGAAAGTGTGCTTCTGGAGCAACACGTGTCCACCCCACGGCAGTTTTTGCAACCGTTGACCCTTCTGGATACTTCAGACTGCTCTTTTTTTCAGGCCTGGAGGCCATTTGTACTACACAAATATAGTTATGTTCCTCCAGAAGGTCTTGGGCACAGAAAATTAGGCCCTGAACCTATGGTTATTACTAAGCCCGCCTTTTGGAGTCCTTTAGAGTACATTCTTCAATTAACCTAGGGATGACTTTACACCTCCTACACCCTCTGCCCTCAGATTCTTCTTGGGTTTAATGGCTACCAGCTGACCTTTTTCTAGCCTCTAACATTTTTAGATCTTAGATCAAACAAGCCAAACCAAAAAAACCACACAACTTTCCCAATAGTTCAGTTCGTTCCATTCCTTAAGAGTTGAGAACAGGCAACTTGGGTGTGTGTGTGTGTGTGTGTGTGAAGGGGTAATCCAGTAAGAACCAATGTAAACATAATTGTAGGTCTGTATGAACTGTGGTTTTGCACTTGAGAACCAGCTTTGTCTGTATTTTGCCTGCTCCTTCTCTCCATTCTGGGCTGAATTCCTCCACTCTTCACTTCTGGTTTAAGCTAGAGTTACCCCAGAGCCAACCAGTTAAGACCAACCAGGTTCACTTGCAGCCTTGGTTTCATTGCCTCTTTGAATGATGGTTTCAAGTTCTGCTGTAGCAATGACATCATGGTTAGCATTAACTAGGGTTACTATGCAACTCTAGTCACAAATCGCTTTAAATAATAGAGAAGGAAAGGAGCAAAGCAACCATGAAGATGGGATGGAAAATGAATATGTGTATCCAAGGCCATTTCCGCCCTACATTGTTATAGTGCTATTATTCCACTTTCAACATCCTATGGACTCCTGGGGTTTGCAGTTGAGGGAGGAGCCTTTAGAATTCCCAGCCAGAGAGCCCTTTGGCCTCAGTAAACTACAAACCCCAGGATTCCACAGGATGTTGAAAGTGGAATAATAGCACTATAACAGTGTAGGGTGGAAATGACCCGTGAGTCATATCTGATTGACAAATTGAAGTATTATTATGTCTGTATTGGACTTAAGGTCCTGGACCTGACACAGAGAGATCATCTTTGTAGGATGCCCCATTCTGAAGATGCTGACAGCTCTAATGTTTCCCTATAGACAGAGAATGTACTTTTCAATCGTATATGGAGTAGTATTGATCACTCCCACTAGGGAATTTTGCCAAATGCCTGATCCAGTTTTATGTACCACCAGCTCTCTGAAACCAAAGCTCGGAAGAGTTCATTTCTTGGATTCTGGTGGCTATACCAGTTTCTTTCTGGTAGGTTCTGGGTATTGTTATCCAGTCCTAAGCTCTGTCTAAAAGACATGGTGGTACTACGCTCTTGACCTTTTTGATGAAGGACTGTTCTCCTTCTTACTCCCCTATAGCTGTTTGTTGGGGTGGAATTACCTGATGGATTTTTAGACGTGAGTGGACATGGTGCTCGAATCTTAAAGTGCCACTTTCTGTTCTTTTAGGCATGGCCTGAACCAGTTCTTTTCTTGTCGGGGCATCGCTTTGGCTGTACAGTATTTCTGGGACCGCGGCCACCGGGATGTGACTGTCTTAGTACCCCAGCATCGGATGGAAGAAGATTCCAATGTGAGAGGTGAGAGAAGGGGAAAACTTCTACCCACTTTAAAGAGACCATCCCCTTTCTGTGAACAAGTTTTGATCGAATCAGTTTGCATAGGGATAAAACCAAGAGAAGATGTTTTAGGCGATGAGAAGACAGGGAGTAGCGGGCTTGATTGCAGAAGAGGCACAGCTTGCTATGGAAGAGAGAAGGAAGAATGTCTTTTTCTAAGAAAATATCAAGTCATTCCATTGTTTAAAACTTTTTGAGGAGGAGATCATTAAAAATACTTGACAGAAGTTCTTTTTATTAAATTAATAAAAACCAAACGTCCAGTTAGAGCACCTTATGGATTTATTTTAACTTCCTGCCTTTCCCAATAAGTCAAGTTGGCATATGTAACTTTTTTTGCCCTTCCCATTTTCTCTCAACAACAACCCTGTGAGGTAGGCTGGGCCAAGGGTTAATGACTGGACCAAGGTCAGTTACCAGCAAGGTTCCTAGTTAAGAGGAGATTTGAATTAGAGCCTCCTTAGTTCTAAGCACCTCCTATTGTCTTTGCCTATTGACCCTGCTGGTGGGGGCGAATGGGTGTTGTAGTCCTAGAGAGCACCAGTTTGCTTGTCTCTGCTCAGAGGTATTAGGTTGTCTAAGTCTACAGTTCTTTGGAGAATAATTCTTATTGGAATCAGTTCAACTTGCTTCCAAATAAGGGGTTGGGTCTGATGGCTGCCGCTTTAGCAAGAGGGAAAGGATCCATGCACAAGATGTTGACCTCCCAACTCTGCTGTTTCAACTTTGGTGATGATTTTTATTATTTTTTCCCGGCTTCTTCCGCCAATGCAGAGCAGCATTACTTGGTGGAGTTACACAAACTGAGCATCCCTCTCTCACGCCCTCGCGCAAAATAGATGGGAAAGGCATTGTCCCGTACGATGACAGGTCAGTGACACTGTTTGTAAAATGTTTGTAAACCCAATGAACAGTTCCTATTTCTGCATGTGCTTTGCTGTTGCTTATGTGACGAGTCTGTTTCTTGTTTCCTGAGATTGGTTCGGCGGTGAGCTCAGAGAATGTTCATGGAGCGGAACGGTTCAGTGCTGGAATGCGTAAGCTCAGTGCAACTACTGTAGGGAAATGCAGGGCTGGTTCAGCTGAGAGTAACAGTCTAAAGCAGTGGTTCTCAACCTGTGGGTCCCCAGATGTTCATGGACTTCAGCTCCCAGAAGCCCCAGCCACTATGGTCAATGCTCAGGGCTTCTGGGAGCTGAAGTCCACGAACATCTGGGGACCCACAGGTTGAGAACCACTGCTCTAAGGGCCTTGGTGAAGGAGGAGCTCTCAGTTCATAAGGAGAAAAGAAAGTTTAAATACCTAAACAGAGTAAGGAGTGTTTGGTGGTAGCGCAAGACAGGGCCTTCTCTGTGGCTGCTCTAGAACTCCCTTCTCAGAGAAGCTAGACTGGCAACCTGCTTACTATCCGCCTACAAGCAGCGAAAACCCTTTTTATTCTGGCAGGCCTTTGGGAATTGATTTTTTTGGGAAGACAGACCATGTATAAAGTACTGGACATTGATCTATCCATCTGTCTGTCCCTCTGTCAATCTGTTTTGTTTTAATTCGTTTCACATTTTGTTACAGTTTTATTGCTTTTTAACTTTTGTATGCTGTTGACATGTCACTATGTTTGATTTAAGCTGCCATGAGTCCCAAACTTTAAAAAAAAAAGGCAGGAATGTAATAATATTATCTGCCTATAGCTCATCTCCTGCATAATAACTAGTCATCCCCCTCCAATATTCTGATATTTCACTGCACTCATTCAGATTTGTTTTCCTGCTCCTTTATTATGCCGCTTGCAGAATCCAGCTTTGTTTTGTGCAGGATTTGGAGTGCTTGGGTGCATAATTGTGACTTTTTAGCCACCATAAACTAGTTAGTTAACTTGCTAAGATGCTAAGTTGCTAGATTTTTCTGGCAAGTTCACTTAACCCACTAGGTGAAAATATGCTCTAGTGATTTCGGTTGTTAGAAATCGTTTGAATCCGTAGAGTGTAGATGCCTCTCTGTGCCAAGTTAAATAAAATAGGAAGGCCTGCTGTCTCAAAAGAAGAGCTGCAGGATTCCAAAAAAATGCATCATATTGCTCTGTTGTTTGGCAAGCTAAACAGCAAGGTAGAGATAACAGAGAGAGAGCACGCAAGCTAGTTAGTTTATTTAGTTAGTTCCAGGTCAGAGCAGCAGAAGAAAAAAACCATCAAAGAATGGGGAAAAGAGGAAGAAAGAAAGAGTCTTTGAATGGAATGAGGGTGAGGCAAGACCGTATCACAATGTCAGGCCTTTTAGACCTGAAAGATGGGTCCACCCACCTTGTGACTCTCTTCAATAAATTCCCTCCTGATTATATTCTGGTTTCTATTGTATATTATAATATACACTCTTGTATTATATTGCATTCTGTTATTTGGACTGAGCTGCTGCTATCTTACTGCTTGCACTGTGTTATGCACGTAGATAATTAAATGAGAACCAATCCTCCCCTCCTTCCTTCTTTCTTGGCTAATCCCTTTTTCTGTTGTTCCCATTCTGCTTTTTCCTCATCCCTCTTCCTTTTTGCCCACCCTCTTTCAATTATACACCTAAAGTTTGTATATAGAATAGTGGGCTTGTTAGCTAGCTGATCATTTAAACTGAAGATCCTACAAATTGAATATGGGGTCCCAGAGCCCTGCATGAAAAACCCACTTTTTTGCAGACTTGATTGGCAGCAGGCAAGCAGAAAGCATGCAGTGATTTAGCTGTGTGGAAAAATGGTCTGCATATGCGCAAAAGCACTTAAAAACATTTCTGATTAGGACTTCTCCATTCTTGACTCACTGACAAATCTTTGTAGCTATCCACTTATTGCTGCTCTCAAGAGGAGAGTGTGTCCTAACGTGTCATTCCTTATTGTCCTTTAACAAAGAAGGTGTATGTCTTGGTGGGGGCGGAAATTAAAAAAAAAATAAAGATGTAGATCGGTAACAAACTGAACTGAAGAGGTTATAAGATGATATTTCATGCTCTAGGACAGCCTTTTCCAACCTGATGGTTCCCAGAGGTGTTCGGTTCACACCCTTCTCAGGCAACAGTCATAAGGCCTTTCCACATTACACTGTTATAGTGCTATTATTCCATTTTTAACCTCCTGTGGAATCCTGGGGTTTGCATTTTAGGGAGGGGCATTTGGAATTCTCAGCCAGAGAGCTCTTTGGCTTCAGGGAACTACATACCCCAGAATTCCACAGGATGTTGAAAGTGGAATAATAGCACTATTAACAGTGCAGTATGGAAAGGCCCATAGTCTTTATAGACTTATAGTGTAGTTTACAGTGTTTCTGGCAAAAAGATTTGTAGGTTCTTCTTTGTGGTCTCTGTGCCTCACACAATGGGATCTTCACGCATGCACAGTTGAGGGCACAGATGACCACTCGAAGAGACACAGTTACAGGTAAGCAACCTGTTCTTCTAAAATCTAAGGCCATTTCCGCACTAGACTGTTATAGTGCTATTATTCCGCTTTCAACATCCTATGGAATCCTGGGGTTTGCAGCTTAGGGAGGGGCCTCAAAGGCGCAGGAAACGGCTCAAGATCAGGTTCATAGTTTGGGGTGCAGTTGGACCCAGTGTTTCTCCAGGAAGGTCTGATTGCTGCTGTGGCCAGGAGTTCCTCTGCCCAGCCTCAGTCGGTGTGGCAGCTGTACCCTTTCCTAGGAAGGCAGATCTGGTCACAGTGATTCATCCCTTGATTATCCCTTCTAATTAGATGACAGTTATACTCAGTTGAGAGCCAGCATGATGTGGTGGTTTGAGCACTGGATTACGACCTTGGGGACCAGGATTTGATTCCCTGCTGGGCCACAGAAACCCACTTGGTGACCTTGGGCACATCACACGCTCTCAGCCCTCAGGAAACCCTGTGATGGGATTGCCATAAGTTGGGAACAGCTTGAAGGCACACAAAAGCAACAGCTCGGTTAATGAAGTAGATCGGTTCCTGGGCTTTTCTTCTTTAACAGAAATTTTGGTACTGGAGGTAGAAATAACGTGGAAAGAGAACTAGGTCTAATGGTTTTCAGTTGCAGGAGGGTAGACTTCAGTTGAAGGAGCTTCTTGACAGTGTGAGCAGCTCAGCAATGAAAGCAATTCCTTAGACAGGTCTCCTTCTCTGGACATCTTTCCGTGAGCTACCTTGAGTCCCAGTTTGGAAGGCAATGGGATATTAATGAAAGAGAGAGAGAGAGAGAGAGAGAGGTGGACAGAAAATGAATTTTAGGAGTGGTGGAGGGAGATGACCCGGGTGAGTCCTTGCACGGATGAAGTCGCTCAAAAACTGGGAGCTGGTTTTATCTCACGCAGGCTGTGGAGGCTTGTGGCGGACACTTCCGAAAACCTTTCTTCCGTTTTGATTGTTAGCTGTTCTGGGGGGGCCCAACGTGGACTATCCCTGGGACTTCCCCCAGGCTGGGCTTTCCAGTTTGCAAGGCTCCGGATACCTTGACGCTTTTGATGAGGTCACCCGAGCAAAGGCTCTGAGCAGAAGCAGGAAATGAATCCACCCGCAGATGGGGCCGGGTGGGCGAGGCAGGCACGGTTTTTGAGTCACGGTGTTGGGCAGAGGTAATGCACAGAGGAACAAAAAGCCCGTTATGGTGGTCCAGGAGACAGAATGAGAAACAGGTTGTCTTCAGGAAAATACCCAGGCGTACTCTTGTTAATTTTTAAAAATCTATATCCGGTCCTTTGTTGTAAGAGCCCTGGGTATCCAACAGACCATGTAAAGCATACAAACAAAACCATAAATTACAAACATCTAAAATTGCAATTTAAAAATATCTGAAATCATACATTGCAAAGGTTTTGATTCAGATCTGGGAAAAATTACTTTTGGAGACTACAAATCGCAAGACTCCCCAGTTGCTATAAGGCTGGACAGGAAATGCTAGCTTTTTGTTGTTGCTGCTGTTTTTGTGTGCTTTCAAGTTGATGCTGACTGTTGGTGACCCGATCATAATTCAGAGGGGTTTTGCCATTGCTTTCATCGGAATATAGCTACAGCCCCTGGTATTCCCTTGTGGTCTCCCTTTCAAGTATTAACGAGGTCTGACCCTGCTTAGCTTCCAAGATCAGACAGGATCTGGAGCCGTCCGAGTATTTAGGCTTAACTTGTCCCAGCTCTTAATGCAGTGGAATAAAAAGCATTACCAGAAAACAGCAAAAGCAGATTAAAATGCTACTCATTCCCCAGACAGCTGTGCAAATAAATTACATTTTTAACAGAGGTCTAAAAAGCAAGTGTGTGGAGGATAAGCACATCTCAATTAACTTATTTTGATTTTTCCTCTCTCTGCTTTTATGCGCCCACAACGACACTGTGAGTGGTTAATATGAAAGGCAAGAAATGTCGCCCAATATGTTTTATTATTAATTTAATATAATTCATTAAAATATTTCTGTTCTTCTTCTCTTGGCATACAGTTAGAGCAAAACCAGTAGTTCAAAAAAATTCCCGACAAAAGCGACAGAACAATTTAAATAGGCTAAAGATATGTTCAATAAATTACCAGGTTAAAACAGGAGGAAAGCTTAGAATAGTGCAGTCATATATATGTACACTTTAAGAAGTAATGAGCCCCCAAAGGCTTTTAACAAAGAGCCATGTTTTAACTTGGAGTCTAAAAGAGATCAACATTGGCTCCAGCCAGGTCTTACTTCTGAGTAATGATTTGAACTCTAGTTGTGCCCTTTAGACCAGCCATGCTCAACTATTTTTGGCCACGGCCCCCTTAGGAACGCTTCCCAGCTTCCAGAGCTCCCCGGTCGATCAGGGCTACAACACAAACCGACAGAAAATAATGTATTATTGAACAAAAAAAAACTTGAACGTTCCGACATATGGGATAAAACTTTTAAAAAAGACTGTATGAAATTAAACAGGAATCAGCTTTTTTGCAAGTTTCATGGTGTCAGGCTCCCAATTGGACAGTGAGCGTCATGGTATCAATTCTGTTCTTGGATTTTTGTCAAGGAAATGGTCAAACGGTGTGTTGGAAAGGTATTATAAATAAGAGAGAAGCTATTGACTCCAGTTGAGCTTGCTGCTTGGGTATTTCATCAATCCATTTACCAGGCCTTAGGGCTCCCCTTTTCACAGTTTTCAGCCTGTGATCCCCTTCCATTGCATCACGATCCCATGGCCCCAATTGGGAATGGCTGCTCTAGAACTTCAGATGTCGTTGGACTGCAATTCCCATCACTCCAAGCCAGCACAGTCATTTGTGAGCAGGGTTGACAGGTGCAAGCCTAAAACATCTGGAGGACCACATATTGCTCTAGCCACTATCCAATACTGTAGATTTGTCATAGTGAAATTACCACTGTGGGTCTCGAGTCTGTGGTTGTGAACTTAACACCTCACTGCATTGGTTAGGCCTCATTTGGAATACTGTGTCCAGTTCTGGGCACCTCAGTTCAAGAAGGACATGGAGAAACTGGAGCATGTCCAGAGGAGGGCAACCAAAATGGTGAAAGGTCTGGAAGCCATGAAGCCCTATGAGGAATGGCTTAGGGAGCTGGGTATGTTTAGTCTGAAGAAAAGAAGGTTAAGAGGCGACATGATAGCCATGTTTAAATACCTGAAGGGATGTCATGTCAAGGAGGGAGTGGGCTTGTTTTCTGCTGCTCCAGAGACTAGGACAAGGAGCAATGGATTCAAGCTGCAGGAAAGGAGATTCCTCCTGAACCTCAGGAAGAACTTCCTGGTGGTCAGAGCCTCCATGGAGTGTGGTGGCGTCTCCTCTTTGGAGGTTTTTAAGCAGAGGCTGGATGGCCATCTGTCCAAGGGAGAGCTTTGATATGTGTTCCTGCATAGCAAGGGGTTGGACTGGATGGCCCCTGGGGTCTCTTCCAACTCTATGATTCTATGTTTCCATTTTAGGTCAACAGATAAGAACTAAGGGGAATTCTTGTGGCTCTTCATAAATTTCTCATGGCTTTCTCAGTGTGGAATATGAGCAGTAATGGCAGACGAGTTTCCCCAGGAGAAAGCATGTCTGTGTAGGTGTAGTCAACTCTTTTCCTGCAGTATGTCATCACGGAGAAGAGGATATGTCCCAAGTGGGATGTTCATTTTAGGAAGGTGGGGTCACAAATATTGCCCCATCAGACCCTGCTGTTTTCCAGGGTGAACTGAGCACCCATTCCAGAGTCCTTTGTGAGCCGATAGGGATGTGTGGCTGATGTGGTATGGATTTCTAGAAAGACTTGAAAACCAGTAAGACACAGAAGATAAAAACATCCTGTTTAAAAATCTTTTTTGCCTTTCCATGTCCTTTCCCCACGCACCCCACTTCCCCTCAGGTTGATGCTCAGGCTAGCAGAACAGACGAATGGCGTCATAGTCACCAACGACCAATTCCGGGATCTGGCCAAAGAGTCCAAGAAGTGGACCAAGATCATCAAAGAAAGGTGAAACAGATCCTGGAAATCTTAACACACATACACACACAGTCTCAGTAGGGTTGTTATTTTGCTGTCGCTGCTCCCAAGTTTGGGGCAAGGGTGGCTTCAAGGAGAGCCAGAGGGTTGGCCCCTAATGCTAAAAAGGTGCCTGCTTTTCTAATCAGTTGCGGAGCCAGACATGAGTGGCTCTGTGATGTTACGGACTTTGAGGGGGAAATTTTGTTGCATTTATTAGAGAAAATAGGTTTACAGTTATGTACGTGAGGCATGGAGTATGTAATACGGCAGTGGTTCTCAACCTGTGGGTCCCCAGATGTTCGTGGACTTCAGCTCCCAGAAGCCCTGAGCATTGACCATAGTGGCTGGGGCTTCTGGGAGTTGAAGTCCACGAACATCTGGGGACCCACAGGTTGAGAACCACTGTAATATGGTAAGGATCTGTTGAGAGGAGTGAGAGTACCGAATGCTGGGGCGGCTGGTGATTGGCTGAATATCAGATGTTAAAAGGCAAAGTAGAGAACAGTTAGTCCAAGAGTGAGGGAGAGACTGAAGTTAGAGATATTAGTCTGTCAAAGTCAGAAGTTAACTGGGGGAGTTAGGCTCTTTCCACACCTTACCTGGTTGCAGAGACATCCGGTGTGGGTCCTGGCATTGGCGCTGCCGGGAGGGGAGCACAAGAGGAGCGGTCCCCTCCGCACCAGCTGCCTTGGGGATCCAGGAAGCGCTGTGGCCATGTCTCTTCCCGCCGCAGTCCAGCCAGGTACTGTCCCAGGCTGTGCTGGGGCAGGAAGCGCAGCCACTGCGCTTCCAGGGCCTCCTCAGGGAAGGTAAGTTCAGGCATGCAGTGGGATGGTGGCACAACTGCTGGTCATTGACGGGGAAATCCCGTCAGTGATTTGAAGCACGATTGTGCTGCCTTTGGATGGGAGAACAGGACTGCGACAAAGCTTATGCACGATGTTGTCACAGCCCGTCCTCCTCCCCCATCCCTATGGTGGGATGGGAAGGTGGAGCACAGAGGGCTGTAGAATTAAGAATATGAGAGAGAGTTAGAATCAGATAAGATCAGTGGAGATTAAGATGTGTTAAATAAGTATTCTTTAATTCTATGTTATACTTCTGTTTAATAAATTATTTTTGTGTTATACACTTGTGCCTCTGGGAATGCTACAGTAGCACTTTGGGTTGAATTCAGACACATGGAAGCAGCAATGGTTCAAGAGTGGGGGTGGTCCAGTGGTGGGACTATACAAATAAAGTCTCATGCAGGAACCTGGAGGGCATCTAGAAGGTTCTTGTGTTTGAGACCATAGCAGTGGGACAGGGGGACGTCCTCCCATTTGAGGGCAGTGGTGAGACAGGTGGACGAGCGTCATAGACTCATCTTGACTTCTCTGTTTGTATGTCCTCCAGCCTGCTGCAGTACATCTTTGTGGGGAACATCTTCATGGTTCCTGATGACCCCTTGGGACGAGGGGGACCCACCTTAGCAGAATTCCTGAAGGAAAACCCCAGGTATCCATCTGCAGCTGCAGATAAATAATCTTATCTTGACCTGGATTGGGAAGGCCACGTATAAGTTAAAACAGGAGTGAGCCACTGTAAGAGACATTCCTCCTCCCCACGGGCTGTGTGGTTACTCCAATGCAACCAGAAATGATGGGATGTCACCTCCAATTTTGGGAATCAAAATATAGTTGATGTCCACAGTTTTGAGGGTAGTGGAAGGCAAGAGAAGGTGGGCCACCACATTTTTGTGGTAGTTAGGAGTGTTTTTAAGTTGTTGCTTCAGTTACAAAAATTGAAAAAATTCAGGAGGCTTCAGGGTTGCAAAATAGGCCCACAGAAGCCATGTGACATCTGTAGGCCACATATCCCTTTTTGAGTTAAAATAACCAGACCCTGATGGTGTGATGGAAGCATCCCTAAAAGGTACCGCTTGATACAGAAAAAGCAGCGGGAGATCCCTTTAAATGGGAGGAGCTTTAGGAGCGCCAGACATCTTGCCATAAACAGAGACGCTTCTCCATCTTGTGGCCAGCTGTGGGAAGTGCATGGATTTTGAGCTGAAAGGAAAGCAGGAGTCACTGACGCAGCAAGCTAGTTCTTCCTAGTTCATTCGTGCTTGCAAAGGAATTAACATCAACAGCGCTGTAAAAAACAGCTCTGGAACAACTGTTGGCTGACCCAGCCCAATGCACCTTTGCTAGCCATTTGTAGCTAAGCGATAGTTTGGAGAGGGAAAAAAATGTAGAGAAGCCAAATTTCTTCTGGTTCTCCCAGAAATTCAGTACTTGGCTTTGTCCCATGTTTAGAGACTTGGGGTCTGGTCCCCTGTTGGAGCTATATGGGTCACCTCAAATTGCATATTCTTTGATTTGTGGAGAGCAGGTGCCAGTCACAATCCCAACAGATGGGGCTGGGAACATTCTGTGCACAACAAAAAGGCTTCGGACGGGGGTCGCTTTTTGCAAATTTGCTGGTACTCTTTCAGCTCTTAGCAATAAAGGTGACAGAGTAATGTGTGAGGCGTGCCTTATATAATCTCATGAGAGTTTGTCCTATTGCTAGACTTCAGGTGGGATTATATAGGCTTGCCTCACATATACCAGCCAGTCTTGAGCTGGCTGGCCAACAGTGAGAACTGTCCCATAACGGCTATATGAAAAACCTAGCAAGTTTATTCCCTTATGAACTCTGCGGAGCAAATTCTTCCTGCTTTATGTTCCTCACAGCAGGACCAAGACTCCAAACTGCCATTCTTTCAGTGGCCGGCCAGCACCCATGCCCTTTCCCGTACGTCCCACCTCGCAGACAGAGGTCCTCCAGCTACGAGACCGGAAGCCACCTGCTGTTTTGCCTGGAGACCGGGGAAGGAATGCCCAAGATACCACAGCTGAAACGGAGACACTTCGGCCTACGGTGGAGACAGAAAAGCTGAGGAGAGGACTTCTGGAGATCTTTGTGGACCAGGACAAGAGAGTTGATTTTGTACTCATGCGTGACCCTTGCTGCCGAGACCTCAACAAGCTTTCAGAGGCTATTCTCAGTCTCACTTTCTGAGCCAGGGAACTTGTTCGACTCCTCCTCCCTCCAAACCACAAGGGGGTACATTAATGCAGCCGCGCCTAAGATAATTTTGGACCACCAAGTTGTTACGAGTGACTTCTTTGGGTCACCATCTTGCCTCTGTGCGGAGAGATACAGAAAAAACTTAACGCTGCGTAGTAGATTTTTAACACCTCATGGTACCATTGATCCCAAAATCACAGAGATGATGGATCATGTCCTATTTACCAACCTGGAGCAAAAGCTCTCTTCCAGAAGGATGTGATCTTCCGAGCGGAACTGAAATAACTCAGGACTAAGCTACTGCATGCAATAAACCTCTCATATGGTCAACCAAAGGTATGGCACGGCAATAACCAGCCTAGTGACATAATGTTGTTCGTGGGGAAATGTTTCTAACGTAAATGGGAATGAAATCCTAACTTCTATGATTCCTTCTCCAGCGGAATACTGGGAGTTGTTTTGTGAGAGTCATCCCTAAACAGAAGTCTGAGCATCTACAAAATAAATGAGTTCCAGAGTAAAATCCTCGTAACTGAACTCCAGGCTGATTTAAAATAGAGTAAGCACATTCAGGTATACTCCCTTTTTAGGTCTAGTTAGAAGACAAGTCCTTAGAAATCTCTTCCTTGTATCAGGGAGGAAATCACAATGGACACCTAAAGGTGGCAAGAAGGACCAGATGATACACAAGTGCCATGTTAGATTGTATCTCAGCTTCCCTGAGAAACTGTTGGTTGAGCTATTTTATATTTCTTAACAAATCATCTCCTAAGCATTGTTGGGCAGAATGTCCAGATTGAAAGAAATAATCATTTTATTCCAATTTTAAAAGTGCCTCCCAAATGAAATTCAGATCTGTAGTGGGTTCTGAAATTTGGAGCACCATCCTATGACTTCAGAAACATTCCACCTGTCTTGAAAGGAAAATTCAAAATTATTTTCCAAATTAAAAAGAACACAGAAAATTATTTTCAGATTTCCAATCAATGTGAAGTTGTTTGCTTTTTATAGAATCTGTACAGCACCTTGAACAATTTTGGAAAAATTAAAGATAAATGTGTTTCCATTTGTTATTTATTTGCCATTTTATACTGAAACTGGTAAAATGCAGATACGGAAAAATGTTTGGTGTTATCACATTCACACTTTGTTCTTATCCAGAGATGATTCAGAACTTGATAAAATTACTTTACTGGGGCGCTACATCTCCCTAGATGGCAGCCAGCATTTTGGGAGCTGCAACCCACCCCAGAAACTTTGGTATCACTCATCACACAAATGCCATCAGGATGGTTTCTTTGGCATGCCAAAAGTAGGTTAACGAAATGCAGAACATGTAGAATTTTGCCTGATGGTGAGCAAAAACATCCCGTATCTGATTACTGGGTTCCCATATCTGATTACTAGCCTTGCAGTGGGATTTCTCTGGGTAGCCTAGAGAAAGTCAGGAGGAAGTCACCAAGCCCAAAGAGATTCTAGGTAAGTTCTTTATTGACACTTTCCTTCTCTGGCAGCCAGGGAACTGTTTGCCCACCCTTATCTAGCTTCAGTTCCACCCATATCAAGTCTCTGGATTTTAAAAGGAAAAACACCTCAACCTTCCCAAATGCCAGGGCATCTTTCTTAGCCTTAGACAGCCCAATGGTGCCATGTCTGGTCTTTCTTTCCATGCATGCTCCCCTGCTTAAGAAACTTGTAAATAAGTGACAGCTGGTTTAGTTCTGACTTGCCTGCTTGGTGGTTAAAAAAAGCCAAGATACGAGCTGCTGTATAAATAAATTCTTAAGACCGAGTTTATTGGGTCTGTTCAAGAGATAGGAGACAAAAATTAAATTTGCTTGGTTGTGCTTGCATACCACTGCCTTCTCCCAAAAGCTTGACATGAGGCTCAAGATCCCTCTGGAATGATGTGTGTGATGGGGTATGATGGCAACATGTGCTCCTTCTACATGAGAGAAATCCATGCTACTGGTTTTGCCATCTGTGAAATGGGAGCAAAAGAAACCCACCAGTAAGCAGAGTAAGGGAAGTGTGCATCTTTTTATTTCCACCCATCCCAGGAAACAAAAAGATGACTTTTTCATCAACTCAGTCCTTGTGTCAAGAATTGGCCAGTGGAAGGGGTACATGGGTGGGTGGAGAGGGACTGCGGGTGATCTTAAGTGCCCGGCAAAACAGGATGGCTTCTTCGCCTAAGCCCAGCTGGTAATGCCACCAGTAGAGCTTCTGCCTGGGCTGCAAGATCACCCGCAGAGCCTCTCCTTCTTCGGCCACCGCCTCCCACTCCTCCTGTTCGGTCTGCACTCCCATCCCACCGTAAGTGGCAGGGAGGGAGAACTGGGATTGGAGAAGGGAGATGGCCAAGGACTCGGCATCGGCAGACCCGCACGTGTGGTACTTTGGGCTGAACGCCGACTTGGCATAACCTACTCTACGGGTGATTTCGTGGCTGCTGGGCATCGGCAGGTCTGTGGCGTTGGAGATCAGTTTGATACACTCCCAGGCCCCAAAAGCTGGCCCATGGATGAGAGCCAGGCCTCCAGGGAGGAAAGACGCCACGTCGGAGTGGATGGAGAAGGGTTCCTTGTGTCCTGTCGTGGGGGCAAAGAGGTGGCCATGAAGGTGGTTCTCCTCCATCCTGAAGCAAGCAAGGTGGGTGGCGGTGGCACCATAATAATACAGCCCATCCAGAAATGGGCCTTCCAAGGAGAGCTCCTTAGCTGCAGCTGCCGTGGCCAGGTCAGTCACAGAGAGGACCACGCCACGTTTGAGGAAGAAGATGAAGAAACGGCCTTCACACAAGGCATAGTGATCACCTCCTTGGCAGCTGGGGTGCAAAGGCAGGGCATGCGAGGGAGGCTCTAAGTTCAAGTCCAGGACTTTGCAAAAGGAGTCTCCGTGGAGGAGGTAGATGGCAGAACTGGTGGGGTCTCCTACATAGTGGTCCTTGCCACGGCAGGCTGGATGGAGATCCCATACCTTGATGTCCTGTCCCAAGGAGAAGTCGAGCGCCTGAAGGAAGCAAGCCAGGTCTGAGCGAACAATGAAGGAACCGTTGCGAGTGGTGAACACATCTGTACCGGGACAGACTGTCCGGGGAACGACAGCAGCCATGAAATCTGGGGCAAGGAGGCGGGGAATGGAGAAATGCAGGAAAAGATTTCTTATCAATAGGTATGAATCGTGACAGCTTCCTGAAGCCTCCAGAATTAGACGGAATTTTTAAATATGTATTTTTAAAGCAATATCCTGCTTTTCTTCCAGCATAAAGAAACCAAGGTGGCTTACAACAGTTACAATATAGTTAAAATCTATTTGTGTGCTCATGTACGCCTCCAAGTTGCCTACTGACTTATGGCAACCCCCTGAATTTCACAGACAAGGAAGACTTTCTTAGACAAGGAATACTCTGAGGTGGTTTAACCAGTTTCTCCCTCTGAAAAATAACCTACAGCACCTAGGATTTATTGGTGGTCTCCCATCCAAGTACAAACCAGGGCTGACCCTGCTTAGCTCTCAAGACCACACAAGATGTGGTGCTTCTCCTATTAACACAAAACTTGTAAAAAAAATTATTGAAAGCGCATAAGGTTCAGACACACTTGAAGCCTATCTAAGGCTGAGAGAGTATGACTTGCCCAAGGTCACCCAGCAGGTTTCCATGGCCAAGTGGGGATTGGAACCCTGCTCTCCAGACTCAGGGGAGGGACTGGTTTGTCTCCAGGGCTGCTAGCTTGCGACTCCCCTGCTGCAGTGAAAACATGAGCGTCCCAGCTTGGGAGCTTTCCTTCTTAGATTGGCTATTATGGGGCAGAAAAGAGAAGGGAAGGGGGAGAAGCAAAGACTATGGAACTCAGAATCTTAGGGGCAAACGTCTTGGGAAGAATATGGATCATATCATGTGTCAGAGAGCCAAATCTTCTGTTAGCTGGGTTAGGCCCAGGAAGGAGAAAACCTGCACAAGGAACCTTTTCTCTACGCTGGAGCTGCATCATCCTATTTTAACTTCTTCCTGACCATTACGCAGCAGTCCTTGAACGGTTTCCCAGCTGGACAAACCAAAAATCAAACTCCTGATTTTCCAGCAGTTATTAACGACAACCTTTTCTATTCCTTGCTTATGGAGAGAGACATTTTTCGGGGGGAGGGAGCTGAGTCAGAGGGACCCAGGAGGCCGAGGGCGCCACCAGCTTTTGCAGCCTAGCTGCGCAGCCTTCTTTCTCCAAACGCCTTTGCAATCCAAGCAGCGGCGACGGCGCCTCTGAGCAGGTGCAGAGTATCCCTCCCTCCCTCCTCCCTCCCGTTAAATAATAACCCCAACTGTATTGCTTCCTTTCCTTACTCTAGGAGGAAGGCAAGGGCCTTGGGGACCTGCCCACCACCCCTTTTAAAAAAAAAGTGTATCACTGGGGCCCACTCCTCCCTTCCCCTGCAATACTTCCTGATCCGGGAGACGGTCTTGCAAAGCCTGCACGCCCCTCTTCTTCCACCCTGGGGAGGGGGCTGGCCCTTTTCTTTGGAGAGGGGGGATGGACGAGGACCAGCCTTAAGGCTGCAAGCAAAGCCCCCTCCCCACCGGCCGCGTGCCGAGCGCACCCACCTTGCGGACGCAGGCAGCTCCCGCGCCTCTCCCGCTGGCGATCGCGCGCAGGCGGGCCACCGCGGCTGCTAGGAAGAGGCTCGCAGAGCAGGCCGCTGGGCTTGGCTCCTCCTCCCCCTTCTCCGAGGGGGCGGGACCCCCCAAAGCCAAAGCAAGACGGGAGGGGGAGAAATGGCTGCAAATTTAAAGGCACCGCGGGACCCCCCCCCAAAAGAGTGTTCCTATTTTGGCAAAGGCGCACGGCGTGGTTGGCTTGTAGTCCCCGTTGGAGGACATCTATGCGCTCGGCTGCTGAGTCTGCCCCGGGGAAATGCCGTCGGTTGAATGGGTCTACCCTAGGCAGGACTCTCAAGAGCATTTAGACAGGAGAGAGACGATCTGGCTCGCCCGCGCTGACTCCTGAACAAAGGAGATCAAGGCTCCAACCCCTGTTCCGGGCATGGAAACCTCTTCGTGTGTGGCCGCGGGGGAGTCGCACTCTCTCAGCCTCAGAGGGAGGACAGCCCTCTCCGAGCAAATCTTTGCCAAGAGAGTCCCTATCCTCCACAAGTCGGAGACTTGAGAAGACACACAACAACAACAGCCACAAACTCTACGCAACCCTTTCTCCGCCTTCCCCTCCCGTTGATGGCGCAGGGCGGCGCCGTTGCTAACGGCTCGCTGCATTCCACCGCCGGATACGCGCAGTTGCGCAGCTGTTTGCAAAGCCTGCGGGGGTTTTCAAGTTCATTTATTTGCAACGTGAGTAGCTGCCATGGGGAGTCTGTCGCCGCCAAGGAAACAACAGACAAGCCTCCTATGTTTCTGTTCTGTGGCCGTTTCCGCACTACGCTCTTATAGCGCGATTATTCCACTTTCAACATCCTCGAATCCTGAGGTTTGCAGTTTCAGGAGGGGCTGGCCGGCCCCTCCCGAAACTGCAAACCCCAGGATCCAGAGGATATTGAAAGTGGAATAATCGCGCTATAAAAGCGTAGTGCGGAAATGGCCACATTTGTACGTCCTTTACGGCATCGAGGGCCATTTCTACACCAGCCTGTTCTAGCGCTGTTATTCCACTTTCAACATCCTATGGACTCCTGGGGTCCATAGGATGTTGAAAGTGGAATAACAGCGCTGAACAGGCTAGTGCAGAAATGGCCAAGGTGAAACTGGGAGGAGAGGGAAGATGGGGCAAAACCAGGACGCTCTCTGTTTAGTCTTTAGTCGTTCTGGACTTATGGCTATCCTATCTCGAGGTTTTATTGCCAAGATTTGTTCAGAGGAAGTTTAGTCTTTGTCTGCCTCTGAGGCTGAGAGTGTGTGACTTGCCCAAGGTCACTCAGTGAGTTCCCATGGCCCAGTGGGGATTGAACCCTGGTTTCCAGAATCATAGTCTAACGCTCTTTTTTTAAATATATATTTTATTAAATATATGTAATAAACACAATACACAAAACAAACTTTGAGAAATAATAACAATAAAAGTAAACAAGGAAAAAGAAAACCTACTAGACCAAGCTACCCATGCTGATTTAACAAATCTATCTAAACTAAAAACTAAAAAAGATGAATAAACACACATGAGCCATTTCCGCACAACACCGTTATAGTGCTGTTATTCCACTTTCAACCTCCGATGAAATCCTGGGGTTTACATTTTAGGGAGGGACATTTAGAATTCCCAGCCAGAGAGCTCTTGGGCTTCAGTAAACTATAAACCCCAGAATTACACGGGATGTTGGAAGTGGAATGATAGCACTATAATGGGGTAGGGCGGAAATGACCTACCTTTCAGAAACTCCCCCAGTCACAGTGGCCCTGGTCACACTCGCTTGAGGATTCTGGGACTTGTAGTGCCCCCAAAATAATGTTTCCAGGCTGTGATGGAGACAAAGTGCTAGGGGTGTTGAGGTTCTTTAGTAAGATTTGCTGGTACAAAATGGGAGAATAAAGAAATTGCAAAAATAATTTTTTTCGGTTCTACCCGGGGATGCATACAAAGAAACTTCTCCCAACAATTGTTTTAATAATAATATTCCACTGAAAGAAAGGGTGGGAAAGTGGAACTGGAACGACAATTGAGCTAAAGTTTAGGATGAAGGAGGCAAGGGGATCTCGCAGGGTGGGTCGCGGCTGTTGGTGACCTTAATTTTCCGGCAAAACAAAATGGCCTCTTTCCCGAGGCCCAGCTGGTACTGCCACACGTAGGCGACTTCGTTGGACTGCAGCGTGAGTTGCACGCTGGTCTCGCCCTCGCGGGCTTCTTCCCAATCCTCCTGCTCTGCGTTGAGGCCCAGACCCCCATGTTGGACTGGCAATGCAAACTGGGCCTTGGCTATTGCAACGGTAATGGAGCCCGGGTCCGGAGAATCCGACAGGGAGACTATCCAGCCATTCCCAACATCGGCCAGCTTCTCTTTGGCGCAGCCCACCTTCCAGACAAGTCCCTGCATCCTGGTGACGGGCATCGGAGTGGTTGTGGACGGCGTCCAGCAGTTCCCAAACCCCAAACGCAGACCCTTTAATGAGGCCGAGACCCCCCGGCAAGAAGCTGAGGATACTGGGGTGGAAAGAGAAGAGCTCTCCGCTGAAGTTGTCCTGCATCTGCCAATAGAGATAACTTCGGCAGCTTCCCATTTTCTCTTTGGAGCACCAGGGTTGTCCTGGCCCTGCGTCTGGATCCGGTTCTCCTGTGGACAGGTCTCTCACTGCCGTCACGCTGCCCACGCTGAGGATTATGCCAAAAGAACCCCTGGGGATGGCAAAATAATGCTGCCCACCATAGCAGCTGGGGTGTAGGCGACGAGCTTCTTTGCTGGGCCCAGTATGTAGGTCGTGGGCTTCCAGGACCTTTTCGTCCCTTATGATGTAGATGGAGTCATGCCACCGGGAGCCAAAATAGTGTTGGCCACCCCTTAAAGAAGGGTGGATTGGATGCAGTTCGGCCCTAGGCGAGGTTGGCAAAGGAGGAAGGAGCAGGTAACAGTTCAGGTCAGGGCGAACGATCACGTCTCCAGCCCTGGTGCTGAAAATGTGGACGTTAGGAATTTCCTTCTGTGGAGCCATCGCAGCCGAGGCCTTTTTGGCAGAGGAAGGAAAATAGAGATGGAGAATGAGAAAGGAAATGGATTCAATGTAAAGTCGAAGGTTTTCATGGCCGGAAGCCATAGGTTGTTGTGGGTTTTTCGGGCTTTGAGGCCGTGTTCCATTGGTATTTTCTCCTGATGTTTCGCCTGCATCTGCGGCTGGCATCTTCAGAGGACCTTAAGTTTCAGAGTTTCAGCACCTACCCTGATACATCTTCAGTGTATCAATATAAGTGCTGAAACTGCACCTTCATTTGCAAGCAGGTCACATTCTCTCAGCCTCAGAGACAGGCAGAAGATGCCAGCCACAGATGCAAGCGAAACATCAGGAGAAAATACTAACGGAACATGGTCTCAAAGCCCGAAAAACCCACAACAACCTATGAAATGAATTTATTTTTTTCAACTCTATCCTTCCCTCAGCCACATATGTTCCATCAGCTAACCCTTACACATAATCCTTGCAAGAGAAGTGCTGGAGAGTCTTCTCGATTTAAAGTTTGGTTCCTGAGGAACCAAAAAGGTGATGAGTTTGTTTGCGCCTTATCAAAAACCCATCGTAAGAAAAGGACGGCGATTACGTGTGTCATTTTATAGCTGAAAAGATGCAAGCAAATCCACTGTGTTTTGAAACCCCAGTGAAGCAAAGCTTACATCCTGAAACAGTCTGGGAAAATATTACCAGCAGATTCTGGTGCTTTGCTGTGGCTGCTGATAGACTTCCAAGTCAGTGGGGTGGTGAATCTCTTCCAAGTTTCAGTCTGAACTTTGAAGGAACTACTCAAGGTGCAGAGCATGTTTTGGAAACAGTGTGCAGTACCTTGGGTACATCTTTGGTAGCCTGGACTAAAACTCAGATTGGATTTACTGCTCCACTGGCATCAAAGTCACCAGCCATCATTGGCTTTGATAGCCCAACTTGCTCAGTATGTACTTTTTCAATATTTCTGTTTCTTTCATTCTGGACAATAAACAGTCCTATGAAATCAGAAATCCTGCCTCTTCTTACAGCAACGATTTGAACAAAAAATTCAGTTTTACCCACAACCATTCTTTCTGGGAGCAACACAGAGGCCACCTGCGAGTATAGCACCTTACCTTCTTAGGCCAAACTGTCTCAAATTTGCCTTGAAATAGACGTCATGTGCACTCCCATAATAAGTTTTAATATATTAAGGAAAATGATGCACTCATTTTGCCAGTTAAAGGCTTAATACCCTCTCCCAAGGGGCCTAAATACTCTAAAGGCACCAGATCCCCTCTGATCTTGGAAGCTAAGCAGGGTCTGCCCTGGTTAGGCTTTGGATGGGAGACCACACCAGCAAATACCAGTTGCTGTAGGCTATATTTCAGAGGAAGGAACTGGCAAAACCACCTCTGAAGATTCCTTGTTTAAAAAAATCCTACGAAATTCATGGAGTTGCCACAAATTGACAGGTGACTTGAAGGCACGCACACGCATACACACACATACACACACCCTCTTTCACCCCTCCCATGAACCGTTTTCTTTTTTGAAAGTACCCCCTATGACCTTCCACAGCCACATTTAGCAATTAGGCAGACATTACACAGGTACAACCTTTCCCCACTGTGAAGAAAGAGCGATCAGCCATGGGTAAAACTTTACCTCTTCAATTTCTGCCTGCTATGAGACTTGGAAAAAGCAAAGAAACCCCACCACAGAAAAAGGGAAGCCATCCTGTGTTATAGTATTCCCAATCTGATTTGCCTTTGCCAGTTATTTGCCGTTTCTAGCAACCCCCTCTGTTTCCCAGGCTCTTCCAAATTCCACCCTTCCCTTCCCTTCCCAATGCTCAGAGCTCTTACACGTGCTAAGTTGCGCGTCCGTTGTGGACGTTACTTGGTTTATACCAGTGGAAACATCTTGTTTATTCCCTCCAGCTCTGGCTTCTCCTTTGAAAACCAATCCTCCCTTTGGCTCCTGTCTTTGCCGCTCGAAGCATAAATTCTTCTACGTGCCCTTTCCTTGCCTCCCACCGTGCCACTACTTTTTTCTCTCCGCCACTTGAGCATGGGGCAAAGACAAGCAGTGCAGCTGAAAGATCCCCACTTCTCCCCAAAATTCTCTTACTGAGTCGCCCTCCTTATCTGCTCAGGTCATAAGGCAGAGGGCTGCTATCAGTGTTTTGCACAGGGCTGATCCTGCGCTCAGCAGAATTTGGGAAGAGACATCAATAACAGCAGCAACAGAGGCCATTTCTGCACTAGCCTGTTATAGCACGATGATTCCACTTTCAACATCCTCTGGAATCCTGGGGTTTGCAGTTTTGGGAGGGGCTGGCCGTGCGGAAATGGCCAGAGACATGGCAGCGGGGAGGGGAGTTGTAGGTGCTGAAACTGCACCTTCATTTGCAAGCAAGTCACACTCTCTCAGCCTCAGAGAAAGGCAAAGGCAACAAATCTTGCCAAGAACCCCCCCCAATAGTGTTGCCATAAGTCAGTTTTCAAAGGACTGAGACACAATGGTTAGAAAGAACCTCCCCCTGTCAGCCACACTTTGTTGCTGCATGCCTACTTCTGACTTACGGCAACCTTGGAGAGCTATACCCCTATCCAAGGGTGTAGGAGCAATTTAGCCATATTTCTGGTTGTCTCTGGACCATGTTAGGCCAAGGAAGGGTCTTTTTTTTTCTCCCAATAGGAAGTAAGCCCATAAAAATTAGGGGATGGAGGACCACACATGGTCCACAGGCTGCACTTTCCTACTTCTCCTCTTGGTAGTCAGAACCAAGACTTGGAGCAACTAATGATCTTCCTTTCCTTTGAAGGCCGGAAGGTTTGTGAAGATTCCACGATATGACAACACTTCAGTTAACGGCTAGCACAGAGCTTTCCAAACTGTGTGTTGCAACACACTAGCGTGTTGGCTGCAGCGTGTAGGTGTATTGCGTGAATCTAACGGGTAGAGGGGCTCCCTCTTCCACTGCCACCATTGCTGTCCTGGGCTGACAAAGACCCTGGCAAGGGCAGCGGCAGTGGGTCACGCTCGGCTGGAAGGGCTGCCTCCACTTACTGAATTACTTACTGAATTACTGTGTCTCAAAATGCTGCATGTCTAAAAAGTGTGTCACCAACATGAAAAGTTTGGAAAGCTCTGGGCTAGAGGCTGAGGAGATACATGAGGTATCTTTTGGATTACGACCAGAGACTTATGGCGTTTTGTGATGTGGTTTTAATTACAGTGTAAAGTTTACACGAACCCGCCGAGAGTGTTAAGGGCAAAGTCACAGCATTATCAGATTCCAAGCAACCAGGCTTCCTGTTAGGGGAACCAGCAGCAGCATGGGATCCACAGTGAGAGCAGCACAGCCCCTGCACCCTCCCTTCCGATGCTCCTGGCCATTCCTCAGAACTACACAACTTAGTTTGCTTTATGCTGTTTCCCCCTGATCAAGTGGGAGGCAACAGGATCAGTTATGCCACCTTCTTAGTCCACTCGCAAAGACAGCAGGTGATAAATGTTCAGCTTGCAGAGGTGTGTCCAGGTGAGATCAGGCTTAACCAGTTCTGAGGAAGAACATTTGTGGAAAACTACCTTGTTCAGGTGCCTGCCCAGTCTTCAGATCAGATTTGTCCAGGAGGTTTGATTAACTATAATCAGTCAACCCTGCCTTTCTGTGCTCCCCCCAGATGTGTTGGACTATAACTCCCACCATCCCCAATCCATCTGGAGGGAAACTGACTAAGGAAGACTGCCCTTGTTTCAATTACAGAATGGGACTGGAGGCGATCGTTGAAAGATTATCTTTACTAGAGCTTGGACAAGTTACTTTTGGGGACTATAGTGCTCAGAATTCTCAAGCCAGAGCGACCAGTAGGAATTTTGGGTATGCTAAATAGCATGGTGTAGTGGAACTATGATCCTGGAGACTAGAATTCAATTCTCCGCTCAGCCATGGAAACCCACTGGGTGAGCTTGGGCACCTCACACACTCTCAGCCCCAGAAAAACCTGTGATGCGTTCACCTTAGGGTTGCCATAACTCAGAAATGATTTGAAGGCACATAACAGCAACAATGACCTCGAGGGAATTTGGGAGCTGTCCTTTAAAAAATGGATTCACCCATCCTCCAATTCTTGCCCTGTTCCAAATCTCATTAGAATTACAACTCCCTCAATAATTTTACTCAGGAGGGGGTATAATTTCAACATCCTTTGGCTTCAAGGGCTTCTCCAGTGTGACCCCAAATGTCTCGCTGAGCACTGCTAGAATCTCAGAGGAATCCAGAGTGGTCTCTGTGCGTTCCTGTCCCTTGCTGGAAATGAGACGCCAACCCAGGTAGGTCAGGCGCCCGCCATCTTCTTTGTGAAGGGAGCAGAAGGATTTGCAATAGAAAATGGAACTGGGCGACGTCTGGTGATAGAGGCACATATCCGTAAAATCATCCAGTTTCCTCTCCTCTAGAGTGAACATATAGAGAGGTCTCCCCTCTCTTCCAGACAGCACTCGGCGCTCCAATATCCAGGTATCCCTTGTCAGGCCCAGCCAAAAAATACCACCATCCTGGACTTGCTCTACTTCCGGCTGCAGCTCTAATGGCTCCATGGGTCCTTCGCCAAATCCAACGTCACAGAGGAGCTGGCGCCCGTCCAGCTGAACCCAAATTACCAAGTGGTCCAACGGGGGACCGTAGCGCCCGGTGAAGCGGTTCCGGACACGCCCCGCCACCCCTTTGGCCTCGAATCCCAACGCTTTCAGGAGCCACAGGAAAAGGCCATTCAGCTCATAGCAGAAGCCGCCTCGGTGGTGCTGGACAATCTTGTCGTAGATGAGGGGCAGCTCCAGGCTGATGGGTTCCCCGCAGTGGATGCTAAGACTCTCAAAGGGCACCGAGATGACGTGGCAGCGGTGGAGGCGCCGCAAGGTCTCCCAAGTAGGCTGGGCAGGGCCTCGGTACCCGATGCGCTGCAGGTAACGGCCAGCATCCATGTCGGACTGGAGAGGAGGAACAGAACTAGGAGCTGAGTCTGAATTCCCTCCAGATGTCACTTTCGCCCCCTTCAGTTGCCCTGATCTGGGAAGGAGTTCAGTTCTTCAGGTGCAACTCAGCAAAATGGTGCTGGACCCAGGAATTGCTGGCTTCTGACTCTGAGCTGTTTGTGACCTGATTCCTTTCCCCCTTCTCTAGGAAATACCTGCAATGGAATTTTTTTCCTGAAGCGTCTGCGTTCACAGCTGGCACTTTCAGTTCTCCAGAAAGGAAATGGAAGAAGGGGTCATGTGAACGCAGGCTTTTAAAAAAAGAAGGCAAACTCCGCCTCTCTCTCTGTCGAGCTTCTTTCTCAACTTTACGGCAGGACTGTAACCCTGTGTAACCTCTCCTCCCTTGCGTTCACGAGGGAAGAGAATCAGGAGTGTCCAGCAGAGAGAGAATCCAGCAGTGGAAGCTGGAAGTCTGTGCATGTGTGGGTGTGTGTTTGCATAAGTGTGCGTGCGAGAGCGGCAGAGGAGCCAGCGTGCCGACAGGAGCCAGATGCATACACTATGAATTAAAGCCAGTTGGAAACCAGCCTAACTGTTCCCAAAACAAGGACCTAATGGGACTAGTTTTGTGAGAAATTAACTTAGGCGCTAAGTATGTATCTGAGGCCATTTCTGCCCTACACTGTTCTAGGCCATTTCCTCACTGGACTGTTCTAGCGCTTTGATTCCACATTCAACATCCTATGGAATCCTGGGGTTTGCAATTCCAAACCCCAGGATCCCATAGGATGTTGAATGTGAAATCAAAGCGCTATAACTGTCTAGTGCGGAAATGGAGTGCTATTAGTCCACTTTTAACCTCCTGTGGAATCTGGGATTTGTAATTTACTGAGGCCAAAAAGCTCTCTGGCTGAGAACTCTAAATACCCCTCCCTAAATGCAAACCCCAGGATTCCATAGAATGTTGAAAGTGGAATAATAGCACTATAAAGAGTAGTGCGGAAAGGTCCTTTAAAAACCCTAGCTGTGTGGGGCCTCTTCACTGACACTAGTTGTTTTTTCTTCTCCTTATCACTTCCCTTGCACATGTGTGTGAGTGTTGGGAAGAGGTTGTTGAGATCTCAGAGCTTTTGTGGTTCACCTTGAGGCAGGAGGTGAAGTTAAAACTTCTCTTGTTTTGCTAGCTCATCTTTTGTTTTAAAGAAATATGTAGTTATTACTTTTAAAACAAACAATAATATTTGCCGTTGGAGTCCCAGGTCCAGTTAGAGAAACATACATTGACAAGGAAGAAAAAGAACTAAAGCTGAAACATAATGCTAAGACACTAAATTAAAACACTAGTAACCCACTAAAATACTAAACACTAATTTACTGAAACACAAAAGAGCTCTGACTGCCCCAGCCAAATTGTTATGAAAGGAAAAAAAAATATTTAAAAAGAGAAAAATATACTATTCTACCCTTACAGATCCGACTAAGTAATCCTTCTAGAATTACTAGTGTCCGTAACCACACATTCTTGTATTGTAGATTTCTTATTGCACAAAAAGCTCATACATGGTTTTTCTGGCTCATGCCCAGGTGAGAGGAAAGGGCTCTCCGTCAGTCCCCAGCACAGCTAGTAGAGCAGCAGCTTCCTACGGTTTCTGAGACTTCCTTCATTTCTTGCTGCAAATTGTAAAATCTCGATGGGGATGGGGGTCTAGAGATTTACTTGGCTGGTTAGCATCTTCCTTCCCTCCCCGTTGCTGTTGTGCCAGAGCTCACCCTCTGCTCTGCTCTGTATCTACCTTCAGGTAGAAGCATGGAGGCTAGATTAAATCCTCTATATCTCATCTCTCTAACTAACTGAGAAAGGGCCTTTCTGCACTACACTCTTATAGTGCTATTATTCTACTTTCAACATCCTGTGGAATTCTGGGGTTTGTGGTTGACTCTGTCCCTCTCCCTCAGAAGCCTCAGTGGGGGCAGCTGGGATGAAGGGAGGGCCTCTCACCAGCTGCTGAGATCAAGGCACAACAGGGTTGTAGGGTTGTACCTAGGTCCTGTTCTCTCCCTCAGAGATCAGAGCAATACTGTCCTCCCTCCACATTCACAGGCTCGAACTTCCTGTATTTGTTTATTTGCAAGGCACGTGCATGTCTTTCCTTCTCCCATTCCCTTGCCTTCCTCACCCCAGGCTTGCCAGGCTTGTGCTTAAAATGGAGGGCTTTTTTTCCTCTGTGGTTCTCAACCTGTGGGTCCCCAGATGTTTGTGGACTTCGGCTCCCAGAAGCCCCAGCCACTATGATCAATGCTCAGGGCTTCTGGGAGCTGAAGTCCAAAAACATCTGGGGACCCACAGGTTGAGAACCACTGCGGTGAACAAAGCCCTTTCCCACTGCTGGAGGCATGTCCTCTCTGCCATGTGACTTCACATTCTGCTGTGTAATGGCTGCTGATTGATCAGGTGCTCTCCTGGCTCCTACCTGTCTTTTTTCAAGATAGCTGCCAGAAGTATCTACAAGGCAAGAACGTTGCTCTTCTCCGACAGAGGGGATAGTACTGGTCAGTCCTTTCTCTTGTTTTTTTCCCTTCCCTTCCCTTCCCTTCCCCTGGAAAGCTGGGGCTGGAGGTAAAGGAATGGGAGAGGGGAGCTCTGGAGGGGAATTGGAGGGGGGAGTTATCAGCAGTTTCCCCACTTTCACGAGGTTTCTGCACCCGAAACCTGGTAAGTGCGGAGGGGCTACTGTACTTATAATTCAGTTTCTATTATGGTACACTTTTGAATCACTAATAGAGCAAGCTGGTTTTCTGTTGCTCCAGAGACTAGGGCACGGAGGAATGGCTTCAAACTTCAGGAAAAGGGATTCCATCTAAATATTAGGAGGAATGTCTTGATAATAAGAGCAGTTCAACAGTGGAATACACTGCTGTCTTAGAGTATGGAGGAGTGTTCTTTGTGGGAGGTTTTTAAACAGTGGCTGGATGGCCGTCTGTTGGGAACGCTTTGGTGGTGCCTTTCTGCGTGGCAGAACAGGGTTGGACTCGATGGCCCTTTTGGTGTCTTCCAACTCTGGGACTGTATGATTCCGTGACCATTTCCGCAGTACACTGTTATAGTGCCATTATTCCATTTTCAACATCCTACAGAATTTTAGGGTTTGCAGTTTAGGGAGAGGCATTTAGAATTCTCAGCCAGAGAGCTCTTTGGCCTTAGTAAACTACAACCCCCAGAATTCCACAGGATGTGGAAAGTGGAATAATAGCACTATAACAGTGTAGTGTGGCAACGGCTTATGATTCTATGAGGACAATTGAGAGGAACGAAAAGCTGCACTGTGTCAGGGTCTTTCATTCTTCTTTAGGCCAACGTCATTTTATTAATTATTTTTTAAGTTATCAGCCTTTGAACATATTTTGCCTGTTGATCACACAGGAAAGTTAAAAAAAAAAAAAAGCCCTTCACAAGTCCCAAGGTCTGGAGGGAAGAAAAAGAGTTTCCAGAAGTAGGAGAAAGGGTTTAGAAATGATACTCCAAAGGCAGCTGTGACAATAGGCAAATAAGGACTGAGTTAGACCACTGGGAATGCTAATTGCTGTGACACCAGCTGGTGGATTCCATATAGAATATATGTGTGTGTGAGTGAAAGAGAGAAAGAAAACATCCATTCTGGTTACCTTGGATCAGTGGTTCTCAACCTGTGGGTCCCCAGATGTTTGTGGACTTCAGCTCCCAGAAGCCCCAGCCACTATGGTCAATGCTCAGGGCTTCTGGGAGCTGAAGTCCAAAAACATCTGGGGACCCACAGGTTGAGAACCACTGCCTTAGATCTTTAAAGAAACTATCCAGAATGCTGAACCTATTTTAGCATGAGAGTTCAACACTTCAGATAATCCCTTTAAAATCTGAACTCAGATTCATCAGCTCACTGACACGGAAACCATGGAAGGAACTATATAACAACAACTATATAAACGGAATGGGAATGGAGTTTGGCTGGTGCAATGTGGCAGATGCACATCACCGATGAAGAACACAACTTCACGCTGCAACAATTTGTTGCAGATCTCTCTAGTAGAATAAATGATACCCTGTTCCCCCAGCAAATTCTGATAGAATCTCTCTCTTTGTCTCTTTGCATTGTTTCCAGCTCCAACAGTAGTAAAGTGTTTTGTTGATACCGTTCGAAGGTTTATAGATGATGTGTGTCACCGAGTGTTCACTAGATGGAGATCTTGAATCACTTTTCAGTCTTTATATTTGTTGAAAGATGAATTATTGGAGGGCCATTTCTGCACTACCCTGATATAGTGCTATTATTCTACTTTCAACATCCTGTGGAGGAATAATAATAATAATAATAATAATAATAATAATATTTTTTATATCCTGCCTCTCCCAAAGGATCGAGGCGGTACTACAGCAGTACATAAATACATTAAAAGCAGTTAAAACATAACCCATCCTCCCCACCCACCAAATTCTGGGGTTTGTAGTTTACTGAGGCCAAAGACCTCTCTGGCTGAGAACTCTAAATGCCCCTCACTAAACTGCAAATCCCAGAATTTCATATGATGTTGAAAGTGGAATAATAGCACTATAACAGTGTAGTGTGGAAATGGCCGATGTTAGGAAATGTATTCAAGAGTAGCAGTGAATATGTTTCCTAACATGCAGCAAAAGATTTGCAACTGAATCCAAAAATGTTAGGACTTAGCCAACTGGCACAGTCAAATACAAACACTTCTTATACCAAGGCCATTTTGCACTAGTCTGTTATAGTGCTATTATTCCACTTTCAACATCCTGTGGAATCCTAGGCTTTGCAGTTTAGGGAAAAATCTTTAGACTTATCAGCCAGAGAGCTCCTTGGCCTCAGGAAACTACAAATCCCAGAATTCCATAGGATGTTGAAAGTGGAATAATAGTACTATAACAGTGTAGGGCAGAAATGACCTAAGATTTATATGTTAATTCAAAGCATTTTAAAGGTAGATTTTGCAACGTCTCAGGCAAATTTTGTTGCTGGGCCTTGCAGATAAGGATCTGGATAGTAAATACAGACTTTCTCTTCTTAATATGATGACAGATGGAAGAGTATTCTTTGTTCAAGGCTAGAATCAGACCAAAGAACCAATGACAGAAGACTGGATTTTTTTTTTAACATAAGTTTTATTAAACATTTTAAAGATGCATACAGAAAAAAACAGAAAAGGAAACAACAAATTACAAATGAGAAAAAGAAAAAAGCTGCTAAGAAATAATAAAGATAGAAATGATAAAGAATACAGAGAAAGAAATATACATTGGCTTCCAGATTTCCTAACACACAGTATAAATAACTATATAAAGTAACTTCTTGACTTACAAACACCATTAAAATGGTTCAATTGGTACTTATCCAAGTGTACTAATTGTCCAAACCTATAGTCGGCATATTGTATCCTTTTTCTTGCAAAAGCTTATTAAGTGTTCCTAGACTTTTGAAAAAGTTACCACTGATTTTTGTCTGATCAATAATATCAATTTATCCATTTCAGCTAGAATATTGGATTGCTAAGGTTGCTGAACTATTCCAAATAGCCAAATGACAAGCCAACAGGAGATTTTTTTTTGAAAGTTTGGGAACTGTTTATGAGCTTTTTGAGCAATAAGAAATCAAACAATGCAATAATTGGTGGAGATGGTTATTAGTAGTTTGCTTAGGTAGCTTGTTAATGGTAGAATAATATTTTTTCTGTCTTTTCTTATTTTCTCTTTCTCATTACAGTGTGGATAGGAGGGGAGTCAAAGCCCTTTTGTATATTAGTAAGTTAGTGCCTAGTCAATAAGTTGACGTTCTGGTGAGTTAGTGTTTCTCACTTTATTGTTTTAGCGTACGGCTTTAATTTTACTTTAGGTCAGTGTCAAAAATGGTAGTTGAGGTTTATGTTATTTTGTGTAATAACTAATGAACAAATAAAAATTATTTGGATAAGCATCTATTAAATGGCTTAAGTAGGTTAGTTTAGTGACAAAATGCATGTATGGTTAGACTGTATGACTCTGAAGCCATTTCTGCACTACGCTGTTATAGTGCTATTATTCCACTTTCAATATCCTGTGGAATCCTGGGACTTGCAGTTTAGGGAGGCGCATTTAGAATTCTCAGCTGGAGAGCTCTTTAGCCTCAGGAAACTACAAACCCCAGAATTCCACAGGATGTTGACAGTGGAATAGTAGCGCTATAACAGTGTAGTCCAGAAAGGGACATATAGCAGACACTTTTTCCTAACACAGAAAGTGATGGCCACTCACCTCCTGTTGCTAAAAAAAAATCTATCCTCAGCCTAAATTGGCCCAGGGCCACCCAAAACAGAGTGAAAATGCTCCCACATCCCCTAAAGGGCATTTGGGGGAGGGGTTTATATGTGTGTGTGTGTGTGTATACACACACACACACACACACAAATATATATATATATATATTTATTTATTTGTGGTCACTCTTCAGCAAGCTGGTCAGTGGAGGGAGAGATGTACTATTTGGCTGGCTCAGGATCAGCATCGAGATATGGGTCATTACTTGTAATCAGTGACTTTTTCAGTTACAATGACATTATTGCATTACATTATGATGATAACTTTACAAGAGATAACACAATCCTTTCTGTAGTTAAGGAGGGTGTGTTACGCCAAAATATGGATAACTCAGGAGTCCACCCATGATGCCAGTGCCTTCATGAAATGGTGGGGAATATTAACTCAAAGGGGAAGCTGGTGAGACAGGGGTAACCTAATAGGATCTTTTACACCTGTATATACCGGTACTAATGCAGGAACACCAGCTGGAGATTTCAAATGTAAGTTTTGTTTTATTGGAGAGAATTAATCATACACACACAAGATCTAGGCAATATCATAATCACACAAGGCTAACTCAAGTAAAAGGGAGGAAAAATTGGATAGCAAGAAGTTAGAGTGAAGTAGGTGATATTTACCTGTCCAGAGAGAAAAGACAAAGTGATGTGCCTCAGACCAAGGGTAGTACAAGAATGGGAATTGGAGGATGGAGTGACAATCTCTGTCTAGAGCATTATGAGTTATCTGGCGCAGAACCAGATTTTAAATACTTTGTTTTTCCCCCTGATGGGGAAGATGTTAGTGGCTCTCTGGGAGAGTAGACAATGGGGTCTGGAACAAACTAATGGCTTTAGCATTAGATGACAAAGTACTGATAAGAACCACACTAGCTCCTTTATGGTGGGACAGATGAGGAGACGAAAGGGGAGTTTTGGCTGTTCACAGACAATTAGTTGCTCTGTGGAGGCAGTTTTGGATGCTATTGTTTCTAAAGGTTGAGTCGTTGAGGGACATTTGCAAATCAGTGGTCACTGGAGCTTCACTGACTATGACCTGGCCATGCCCTGAGGTCTAATCTGACCTACTTTGGCATTGCACATCTTTGGTCATCTTTCTTCAGCATGGCATTGCAGCCATAGCAGTGTATAATTTATATCTTACGCCAATCAGATATAGTGTGCCAATTAATCCATATAATGGGGTGGGGATGTATGGCTCACTAACAGGTGTGTAGGAGGAATACCTAAATTGTGGAGGAGGAATATCACAAGGTTCAAGTTCTGGAAAGGAAACTACTGAGCAGCAGATGACATTGGTGGAGGATATCTTACAGACAATGACAATGATACTTTAGCGCATCCTTACAGCACTGAACAGAAGATGTCACTGTGAGCCCTTTCTAAATGCCATATTTGATGAAAAGCTGCCATTAAGAGACATCCAGGTCAGAACATAAGAAAGGTTACACCAAACACTGCAGTAATTATTGGACTTTTGCATAAGCCTTCCTTGCTAGCAAGGTGATTTTCTAAGATTTTTTAGCAAAGACTTTTGTCATATATGGAGTGAGAAATAACAGATTTCCTAGCTGGATTCCTGTCATTATGAGATCTCAATGTTGGAAGGATCACCTCTCCATATGTATGCCTGGCAGAAGATTGAGATACGTTGTGTGAACTCTCCTTGGAGTTATATTACTGGGAAAAAGACACTATGTGAGAATATTGGAGTGGGATTTCTATGTTGTAGCACCTTCGTTGTGGACTGACCTCTCCTTGAAGGGACAATTGGAATTAGTGCTTGTTTCATTAATGTAATACATTACAAATGGCTTCTTATCAAAGCCTTTGGGGCCCACTGATTTCATTCAAGTCTTTATGGATACATGGCTTCAAACTCTATCAACTTCCCAAAAATAGTTAGATTATTTAATGTTTATAGAATGTTTAAATTTTTGTACCGTTCCAAATTTTAAATTATTGGAAGTATTAAATCAATTTTACTGTAAACCACCAAGGGATTTTATGATATATTGCAAGAGTGATAAAGTGATGTTCCACTTGTTTTGCCCAGCAATGTTTGTGCTTACTCAGGCTAGGAACCCAGACAATCATCTAGTCTTTATTGTATTCAGAGTTGTATCCCAGTCTGCAACCTGTGCTATTAAACACTCTCTTTCTCAAGGGTAGCATCACTGATAGGACCAGAAAACAATCAGCGTTATGTTGGTTCATACAAGAAACATGATTTTTCGCCTTGTACTAGAATGAAATCTGCAGAAGGAAAATTGTTTCATTGAAATAGTTAAAGCTCTGTTCACATTCGCAAGAAAAACATCTTCATGTTCTGTTAGAAGTATTAGATGCTTGTCCTTCCAGAGTCACCCCTGCAACAACCTTCATCAGGAATATGAATAAGAATGATGGAAGAATGTCTTCTTCCACCCTACATTCAGGAGTTTCATTCCTCACATGCATTGTAATGTTTACTTGACATGGATAAAGCTCCTACACTACATATTTCAACAGAATAGCTCAAGAAAGCATAGGCTACTGACTCACCCTACTGGGACTTCTGAAGAAATATAAGAGTACAAATAAATTAATTCTGAAATATCCTTGGAGCAGCTGAATTCATAATAATATACTTGCGTGCTTCTTCCTAATTAACTGGTCTCTGCTGTTCAGTTCTGGTCTCAGCAAAATGATATAGCATTTAGGGGAGAATATGAATATTAGGAGCCCAGCACTGGAGGCCAAAATGGAGAAGATCTCCACAGCCACCATATATTTTCCATGAGCGCTGAGATAGCTTGGAATAAAGGATAGCCAAACACTGCAAAAGACCAACATGCTGAAGGTGATGAACTTCGCTTCATTAAAACTGTCTGGTAACTTTCTGGCTAAGAAAGCCACCATGAAGCTGATGGTTGCCAGAAAGCCCATGTAGCCGAGGACACTGTAAAACATGGTCACTGACCCCTCATTACATTTCATGATAATTTCTCCAGATAGTGAGTGCATGTCCACATCTGGAAATGGAGGAGAAGTAGCCAACCAAACAGCACATATAATGAATTGGAGAAGGGAACAGGAAATCACAATGGGATAGGCAGATCTTTTCCCAATCCATTTCTGTAAAATATTTCCTGGTCTAGAGGCCTTGAAAACAACAATCACAGTAAACGATTTAGCCAAAACAGAAGAAACAGCAATTGAGAAGATGATGCCAAAAGTGCTCTGTTGGAGAGAACAGGTCACCTTGTTGGGCTGTCCGATGAAGAGAAGAGAGCAGAGGAAACAAAGGGTGAGAGAGATGAGGAGAAGATAGGTGAGTCCTCTGTTGTTGGCTTTGACAATAGGTGTTTCCTGTTGTTTAATGAAGACAGTGAGCACCAGAAATGTGAGTAGAGAAAAGAAAAGCGCCAAGCCAGCTGAAATCAAGCCTAAAGGCTCTCTGAAAGAGAGGAAGTTTGGAATCTTGGGAATGCAGAGATCTCTGTCCTTGTTTGGTTGTTGATTCTCTGGGCAGCTGAAGCAATAACTCACGTCTAAAAGAAGAAGAAATGCTTATTTTAAGGTATGAATCTCAAGAATAAGATGCATATTTTCAAGAAGCATTCTCCTCATCCAGTTCCTGCAGCCCCAAGAGTCAGATTTTCAAAACTGTTTCCCTACTTGGGAGAAAAGGGGCAGCAGTCCCATCTGGGCCTGTGTTTTCTTGGTCTTTAGACCAACTTTGTTTTTACCTCCTATGCTTAGCTGAATAAACAAACAAACAGGTAGAATGACCTGGCCAAAATTTTAGCATAGCTGAGTATTTAGCTCATTCCCTCCTAGAACGTCTTGATTTCTTGGCTCCTATTTGAGGCAGGAGCAAAGAATTTTTTTCCCGTCAGAACTAGAGATGTTTAACACAGAGTTTGGAAGAAACACAAGAAACAAGATTAATAATAATGTTGGATTTTTCTGGGAAAATGAAGGGAAATGATGTTGTTTTTGAAAGTAGTTGGTACAGTCACAACGTAGGGAACAGGAAGTAGCCAAAAAGAGGGTCAACAAGGCACGTGCAGCCCATGACCCATAGAATGCCTAAACATGCTCTGTAGCAAGTTTCCAGATACCAATACATCTGTATCCAAAGTGACAACTTTGTGGTGTGAGATGAGGTGATCAACGGGGACGGGGAAATCCCATTTTGCAGAAGCATTAAGAAATATGTTAGAACGTGTACCACAAAGATATGGAAACTAGAAAGTGAGAGACTGAACACATTCAGTGCCAGGTGGGAAGAGGAACTCTGAATTTCTATTTCACGGTTGCCAAGAAAGTCAGTGTCCAAGTTCCTAGATTTACACCTCTTATCATCATCCCCCCATCATTATGTGAATATTCCTTCCCATTTATAGATTTGAATAACAGGACTCCTACCTGTCTCATTTGCTATTTCCAGTTCTGGACATGCTGCGCAGTTGTAACAACAAAACTCTTTCTCCTCTATTTTTTCCTTTCTGTAACCAGGAAGGCATTTCTCATTACACAAAGAGGAAGGTGGCACCTGTCTTTAACAAAGGAGGAAGTTAGCAGTGAAAAAGTATCATAGCATACAAGTGCATCAAGTCTCTGCAAAACTGCCTGATTTTTATGTACCATGGGCATCTGCTAACTCTAGCTAGGTCCTGGAAATCAGCAGGACCAAACTGGAATATTGATGTTTTGTCTCCCATGCTCACATTGGCACAGAGGTTTACCTTCTACTCTTCAGCATCAAATAGGTTGGGACTATGAATGGCTGTGTTTCTCTTCAGTCCTTTCCTGAATAGATAGAGAGCAGGTTATGCTGGGTGGCAAGGCAAGATGAATCTGCCTTGGATACCATTTCTCTTGGCAGAAATCATTATGGGGTTGTTACTCCACTGGAAAAACCCTATCCCGGGGTCTACAATTTTGATATTAAAATATGATTCAATGTGCCTGAGAGGTCACCTGGATGGACACATAGGCAGCAATGGTCAAAGATCGAAAACCAGGTCAAGCCTGAGGGGATTAGCGTGTCTGCCCCAAGTTGAGCAAATATTCCATCAGGCGAGGACCATTTACATGAAGTCACACCACAAACTAACACAGCCGAAGATCCTGAGACTTTGGCAACACCTTGCAATCCCATCACACAAAGGAAATTGCCATGGTGGAGCTTTGTTATCGCTCCAACACTCATTGTTCTCCCCGGGAAAGGATTAGTCCTCCAGGTACTTTTTCCCCTACAAATAGTCCCAGTTTTTGAGCAGTTCTTTGGATCGCTCCTGGTCACCCCAGCAGACCGTCGCTCCATCTGTTGAGTGATCCCCTCTGCCCTGTCCGTGCTGGTCCGTGCTTCTCCGCTGCCTTCTCGGACCCAGGGCTTCAGGACAAGGTGCAGTATTACCCCAGCCACACCCCTTCAGTACTCCCCTGCCCAATTTTCTCTCTTTTGCTTCTTAATAGCTCTTGGGTGCATGTGTGAGTGATTGCGTTGCTGCATGAGATTTTCATTCAATAAAATCATTTATTGGACATTTTTGTTTGGTTTTTGGCTTGGCCTGACCCCGTAAAAACTGAGTAAAAAGACCCTGCTAGGTTACCCTGCCTCTTGCAGTGCTGTAGCTCATGCCCTGGCTAGTTTCCACTCCCCATCACATGAAGCACACTGAGGTGTCCGTCAAGGGACCCCAGAAATCAGGGTAACAGTGTTGGCATAGTGTAAATATGAGAAAGTTACATTGGACCCCACACTTTTACAATGAATTGCTCAATGGACACTAAGGCCTTGGTCTCCCCCTTTGTCAAATGGTCCATGAGCCTCCCACACATTGAGTCCAAAGTGAAGGGGAGGGTTGCGTGTGGACTTGCTAAGGAACTGGCTGCACTAAATATCTTTCACAGAAAATGTAAATACTTGCTAATTTTTGTGATGCTGTCATTGTGCTACAACAGGATTCTTCCCTAGAGAAATCATTAAATAAGATAAAACAAAGGCATTGTACCAGGCCATCGAAACAGGATGGGCCTCGTCCAAATGTCATAAGACTGATTTGACTAAAGGAAAACTGGCACAGGGTGCCCGAATTGGCTTTGGATATTAATGCTCCAGAGTAGCCATCTTCAAGGTAGTATTCTTCTGAGGTTTAGTGTATCTACAAGAATCCCCAACCAGCCACATTCCTTTTTTCTCACATTTCTAGATGTTGTGGTCCAACACAACTAGGGGGCATCAGGAAGTCAGTTGAAATGTTAAGATTACTTAAAATGCCTCACCAGCACTCCTTCAATGCTCAACACTAAACAGCAAATACCGGCTACAACGATTGATAGTTCTTTGGAAAGGAATCAGAGTTACTCAGTAGGGCATATACTCTGGATACAGGACACCTATCAATACACAGTTCCCTGGGAGTGAATCTAGTTTACGCAATGGAAATTAGTCATCATGTATAAGATTACACTGTCAACCTCATTTCCTTATAATGCAACGTGCAGAAGTTTAGAATACTGCATGTACTCTGAATGGATGGTACAAAGCTTCAGTGGTTTGTATGGAGAGCGTGGATGGGCCCTCACCCAAGTGAGTTGGTCCTTTTAATTTCCTGTTCATTTTTATTAAGGAACTGGGATAGGAAAGTCAAGGAATGGGTCTCGGGAAAGAAAAAAAATCAGGAATTAATAATAGTTGATTATATACAGATCAAGGAAAAGCGGGGCTGCGGACCCCCAGTTTAGAAATTTATTATGGGCTTTTTCAGTGAAGAGATTATTAGATTTTGAATTTGACTGTAAAAGATGGGTGGGAAAAGAGAAAATACTTCAATAATACAGGATTTAGGGCAATGTTTGAAGGAAACTTGGGAGGAAATTTTATTAGTATAATAGAAGGCCTATTGAGGTCCGTTTGGGTAGTATGGAAGAAATGGAAGAAGAAATTATATGTGCAAAATTATAACTGGTACCCAACAGAATATTTGAATAGGGAAAGAGATAAGGGAGTAAGTAGAGTAGTTAAAAAATGAAAGGATAAAGTTTACCAAGTAATAGGGCAGTTATGTGGAAACTCAGGGAAACCCTTTAAGACTGAAAAGTTGTTTCATATAATTGGGAAACAAATTTTGGCTTCCTTTAGTTGAGATTCATAAGAGGATGCTAGAAACAAGGGTGCATGCAGAGAGTCAATACCCCATAGAAGGTTTAATGAGAAGAAAGCTCGAAGAGGAGAAAAATATAGAATCCTAATTTTCTGTTCACGTCTATGTGTTATCTCCTCCTTATCAGAAAAATGAGGAATATACCTTTTCAAAAACAGATGGCTTGTCATCCTAGTAACTGAGTGTGGGAGCTCTGTGGTTCAATTAGGAAATGTGCACATTGCTGTATATGTGAGATGCAGTGATGTCCTGATTTCTGATTGAACATGAATGGCGCTGCTTGAGAAAGAATAAGGTTATTTCCCCACCTGAACGAAGCTTCCATGCCATTGGATTCTCTCCACATCCATGGTGAACCTCTTGCCAGGTGGAGCTTCTGAATTCAACCCTCCCACTTTGACTCTGACATACGAGTTGTTTGGTAACGCGACCAAGTTGGTAACATCGAATCCAGTTACTAATTCTCGGTGTTCATTGAATCTGATTTCATCTCCAGCACTGTTGTTGAAGGAGAGCCTTTGAATCAAAGAATGGAGCTAAGTGCAAGGAGAAAAGGAGACTGTAAAACTTGCGTGATGAGAAAATGTGCTGGTATTAAATAGATCTTTATCTTTTGCCTACCAGTGCAAAAAGTTTTCCACCTGTGTCGTAAGCATTTGGGCATTTTGGTAGCAGTGCAGTGAAAGGGATGGAAGGTTGTTTCAGGAATGAAATAGGTCTCCCATATCTGTGAGGGCTGTTCCCAGAGTTACCATGAATGAAAAAGCGTATAATACGAAAAAAAAATATGACAAGAAAAAAAGAAGAAAAAGGGAAGGAACGAAAAAGGGAAAGGGAAAAGAAAAGGGGAAAAAAAGAAAGAAAGTGATAACCAAAGTGTAGATAAGACAAATAAAGAAGGGGAACTGATTAGGAACATATGGAAGGACAAATGGAAAGATGCTTTCGTATTTGATATACAGTTGTAAGACATGTATATAGGTAAGTTCACAAAAAGAAAAAAGGGGAAAAAATATCATCCAATAGTAAGGAAAAATATTATTATAGAGCTAATTGGTGATGGTATAGCCGTTAGAGGCTGAGAAATTCTGTTCTTAGGATAATATATTGATATTTTAAATAATAGTGGTTGCAAACGTAGTAAATTAAATGGTGATGCTCAACAGATTAATAGATTAATTATATATTATAATGGCACTAGGTATAGATATTGTTATTTTTGCTACTGTATTATTATTATTATTATTATTATTATTATTGTGTTAGACAATACTATATCTTAGCTAAAATTGGTTATTAGTTAGATTGATTATTAGCTTGATAAGGAGAGAAGGAATGAAGAAAAAGACGAAGAAGGAAGAAAGAAGAAAAGAGAACTATATCGGAGAAGCATATGGATACTTTAAATGTATACTTATTTATTGATGAACTTGTCTAAGTTGCAAGGGAATTTATTGTATCTTGATTCTGTATGTATTGTATTTTCAGTTCTTATGATAGCTAATAAAGTTTCTTGAAAGGAAAAAAAAAAGAAAAAGCGTATAATATGAAATGTCGTATTTTGATCTCTAGGCTAGGCAAGGCAACGAGGGAGGCAGGCAGCTCTGCTGCCCCAGCTGCACCAGGGCACATCTATCCTTCCTGCTTCCATTCCTGGAAGAGGTGGGTGAGAAACCCAGTGACATATTTAAGTCTTTTACCCAAGTCTCAAGTCAAGTCTCAAGACTCTACCTGCTTTGTGGAAATGGCCATACAGCTTGCAACAACAGATACAGCTGATCCAGGATATTTTGATGGCAGAGGCAAAATAGCAAACGTTGCTGCTCAGTGGCAGACGTCTAGGTGCAAAGTGTTGAAAGCATGTATCTTATTTTGATAGATAAAGCTTAAAATCTGAAAAGGCCTTTTCCCTTTAGAGGGGAAATTTATATCAGCAGCTTAAATTATTAATAACATGCTCTCCTTTCATGATGCCTCAAAATCCTTGTCTAATGTTAAGGTTGCCCTGGCAACAGATTCCTATGATTAAAGAGATAATACCTGCCAAGGTTCCATACTATGCGGGTGCATTCTTCTTGAACTGTACATTGCTCTGTGACGGGATCGAGTTGAGTACATGATATGAAAGGCATGTGCCAAAATGTAGACAGCATTATAGATACTGTAGCTGTGGCCAGTCATACTTGTTTCAAAAAAAGGTGCAGGAAGGCTCTCCAGCCTCTCTTCCCCAGTACAGGGTTCAAGACCATCTCCAGGAAGATGGGAATTTGTGGTGGAACAGTCAAAGGCTTGTTCCCAGATGTCCTTGATGAAACCATCTCCATTGTGCACAGCAGGGTGGATGGTCTGAAGAAATTCTAGGAAGCCTAGAACCTCCTTTGAGTGAACCGTGAAGGAGAGCGCACCATGTAATGTCTGCATATCAAATATCTTTTGAAGAATGTGCAAGGCAATATCAATTTGAGCTGTCGTAATCCACACTTTCCCTGTGGAGGGCAGCTCAATGTATTCCCCAGTAAGCAGGGGAAGGTATATGTTTGACATCAGAGCAGCTGTCAGCCATAGAACGGTGTTTATGTCTCCATATACGATAATTGCATTGGCTGAGTTGTTCAAGAATTTTAGCTGAACAGAATCAAGAATGGTGTCCTTCATTTCAAAAAAGGTACCTCCTTGCATTTCTTTAGCAGCTAGTTTTCTGAAGGCTGAACAGATTCCATTCTGGGAAAGCATGGGTTTCATGCCCTGATAGAAATGATCTCCACTTTCATCATCTACAGTGACGAACCCTATCCATTTCCATCCAAAATGCAGAAGTAACTTGATGATACCCACATTCTGCAGATTCTCATTGGGGACCATGCGGTAAAAGGAAGGAAAATCAGTTTGGTCTCTTATGGTTGGTTCCAATGAGCTGTAAGTCATCTACAAATGAGTACAAAGAAGGACATTTCAAAGAGAAAAGAGATTTTTTTTATTGGTGAGAAGGAATTAATCTGTCAGATTCACATGTTTAGCATCCCAGAATTAATTTTCAGGCCTAACATTCAAAGCTGAGCATCTTGACAGTAATACATTTAACCTTCTTTCTTTTTCATTGCCACCTTTACTGCTCAGGCTGGAAGCTCTAAGAAGGAAAAAGAGGACTGATCCTACCTGTGGAATCTTGTAAAGGCCTAAGAAGTCTCTCATGCGTGAGGATGTCTTAGATTCAAGTCCACCGATTGCACCGATTAATGTCTCTTGAAAGCCACATCTGTAGTTGGGGTGGAATCTATTTGATCTGGAGGACAGGTCTAGAGTGGAACGGTAGGTCATTTTCCCATCATTTAAGCTCTCATAAATGTGGAACCCAAGAGTGACGTTGGGCAAGATCTCCACATTTTGATTGATCTCACGGATGGCAAACACCAAGGCCAGGATGTGCTGGTAGAACTTTGTTATCACCCTGAAAAGAGAATGTGAGCTCTTCTGATGACTAAATTACACAAATAATGAAGTCACTTGGATCCACTACTGTCACTGCAGGAATTGGGGTCTTTCATGGCACAGGATGCCAAATGCCCAGGACTAGCTGGTGGACCAGCTCTGGCTACTGCTAGACAGGGGACACTCAGCCACAGTGATGCCTGATCTGGTACCCTTGAGTTGGGATTTCTGATCTTGGAAGCTAAGTAGGGAATGACCTGGTTAGTATTTGGGTGTGAGACCACCAATAAATACCAGGCACTATAGGCTGTATTTTAAAGGAAGTAACTGGCAAAACCACCTCTGAGCATTCCTTGCCTGTTTTAACCCCATAAAAAATTCATAGAGTGGCCAGAAGTCAAGAGGTGACATGGAGGGACATGCACGACTGCACACACACATACGCACACACATATACGAGAAAGAATGCCTCCTTTTGTACTGGCCTTCCTCTTGTTCTATAGATTGAGGAGGAAAGTCTGTCTTGTCCCATTACTGTTGGAAATAGATGAAATGATGGCATGGGACCAGGACTTCTTAGAAGTGGCACCTCAGCTCTAGAGGACAAAGAACCACTGAAATATACTCCTGAAATCCACATTCTTCATTTCCATACTTTTAGCTTCTCATAATATTCACAAATATTAACAGAATGAGAGAAATTTTTTTTCTCCCTTATTGCTCCAGAGTTGACAGAAGCTGGATGGTGTATCAAATGCTTATAGTCATGACTCTTTGGCTGCTTCCTGGGTGTTCATCCGATGGCCGTATTGTCACCTTTCTATCTACTTCCAGATTTTCATAGTTTGAAAACAACATATTACAAGTGATGTATTTAAGTCTTTTACTCCAAGTCTCAAGTCAAGTCTCAAGTCTCTACCTTCAAGTTTCAAGTCAAGTCTCAAGTCTGGAAGCCAACTTTATACTCCAACCAAAATTCCAGAATTACTGGATAGAGTGAAATAAATTCAGTTTTAATAATTTGCTTAAGCAGAGTCGGCTCTCCATATTTGCAGTTTTGCTATTTGCAGCTTTGGAAGTGGGGAATAGGAACCCATCTTACTCCTCATTACTGAAGAGTCAAAAGATTTAGAAGGAAGGTTCCTTCTTCCTCAAGCCCATTGTCTAACCCATTTGCTGTTCCCCTCTGAGAAATGCACCCTGAACTCTGAGGCTGAGTCTTGTCTTCTGCTCCTAGGAAACGTTTCAGAAGGGTCCTCCCATACGTAGCAGGGACAGGCTGCTGAGCAGACCTCAAGCCTGCCTCAAGCCCATTGCCTAACCCCTTTGCTGTTCCCCTCGGACAAATGCACCCACACTTTGGGCTTGAGAGAGACTGTCATGACTAGTAGGCAAAAAGAGATGGAGGCATTGTTCAAAGTCATAAGGTTTCTGGATGAAGGTGCTATGTTACTGAACCAAGGGCATCAAGTCAGTCATTAAAAATATACAGTCAAATCGAGTCAGTGCATCATTTATGGCCAAGTCAACTCCAAGTTGAATCACTGAAGCGACTGAAGTCTGACTTGAGTCCGAGTCTACATCACTGCATATTACTACTAAGTAGAGACAAATCCTGATAATTCTGCTCTTGTTATCCAGCAAACTTAGAACACCAAAATGCTGAAAACTTTTGCTCTATCAGAGAACTTAACACGCCCTTCAGGAAGCCCTGGGTTTCAGTTAAACTTCAAAAGGGGGACAGAAAAATCCTAACACTTGACTAGATAGTTGTGTTTGAGCATGTATGTGAAATTCTTACAATGGAAAGGAAAGTAACTCTTGAGAAGACTGCTGTTACTTAGGACTAGTTACAGAGGTACAAAAAAAGCCTAAGTCTTTATTCAGCGAAGTTTGGAAAAAAACCATAAGCTCCAATGTGACTAGCTGAACATTACTGTTATACTCACAATAGAGAAGATGTTCTGGGTCTTAAATATTGATGGGAAGCTGGGGGTCTGGACCCCTCTGTCCAGCTTGTGACCAAGCTTCCCAGATGGGGAGGCAAGTATGCCTTCCCTGTCTCTCCATCAGCCCCAAAATCTGTCAACTCCCTTGTGTCTCCTGCCAATATGTTTTATAACCTCTTGTATGGAAGCATCTCAAAGGTTTTACCTTCTCCCCAATGGGCAACTCCTTCTACCTATCTCATTTGCTCCTATGTGAGGCTGACCCCCAACATCTGTAGTCTAAAACCATCTCATCCTTAGCCCTTTGTTGACCTGGATGAGAACCCACACCCCTCAAGCTATTTTATCCAGAGAATGTGACGGCTTGGATATCCTCTGGTACTAGTACTAAATGCAGAAAAAATTATGATTGCTTTGTTTCTGTGTTTCACCATTGAAAAAATTTCAAAGCCTAAAAACCATTTTCAGCAGAACTGAAACAACAGAAATGAAATAAGTGCAAACATTGTTGGAGATTTGGGAGTTGGGCTTACATTGGACTGCCAAAGATCTCTTTAGAAGGATGCTGGTTGAATGCAATTTTGGGGGAAATGTAATGGATAATAGACACTACCGCACCAATGACAACTTCACCTGGCTGGTACCATTCATGTAGAATACGTAGGGAATTGTTTCCCGCACATCTCCCACTAGGAACTTTGCATGCTGTGTAAGTGAGCTTCAGAAACAGCAGCAGACAAACCGAAGGCACCGTCAGCCTAAGATTCCAGCACCCTCTTTGCTGTGGATTCTTCTGCATCAGGATTAGCCTGGTCAAAACCAGCTGGCTTGGAGGTCAGCCTAGTCTTGCTGTCCACCTTTCTGAAGAAGCTTGTTCTGTGTTTTCTTGAACTTCAACAGACTATCTGAAGACTCTAATACAAGATCGTAGTGAGAGACTATTAAGAAATCTCACCCATATGCAGGAAGGGGGGAATTGTTCAAAAGTACAGAGGATCCCCCACTTTCCTTCCAGGCTTTAGTCTTAGCTGTCACACAGAAGCACACAGGAGGTTTTATCCTTCTTCCACTCTTGGAGAGTCAAGCAACTTAATTATAGTGATGCTGATAATCACAGTGGAGGTTGTCACTTATGCAAAGACCTTTTCATGTTGCATCATTATTTGCAAATGGTGGAACAAACAAGCTTCTCTTGTTAATAACTTTTTATTGCTTTGCAGCTGGAGACCTACTAAGGGAAGGGTGTCCCAGTGGAGAAAGTGGTCATGCATGGAACAAGGACAGCAGCATGAACTGCAAAAGAAAGATCTAGTAGATCCATCCTGGTATAGTGGTTTGAGTGCTGGACAAAGACTCAGCCGTGTAAAATGTGACTTTGGGCAAATCACACTCTCTCATCCTCAAAGGAAGGCAATGGCAAATCACCTCCAAACAAATCTTCTCAAGAAAACCCCAGAATAGGTTCACCTTAGGGTCATGTTCAGTTGGAAATGGTTTCAAGGCACGCAACACCACCAACAAAAACCTCCTGTGAAGCAGTGCTGATAAGGAAGCAGGTGCCTTGTTTGGAGTACTCCTAGATCCACCTATGTCATTGGAGGCCAGATGGAGACTGTGACTCAGAATCCTTGATCCACCAGCTGTGGCCTTTCTTGGACATGGAGAACTTGGCCACAGTCATCCATACACTGGTAGCTTCCAGTTCAACTCCTGCAATGCCCTTGAAGACAACACTGGAAGTGCAGCTAATGCAATATAGAGTAGTCAGAAGTAGAAAAACCGTATAACATCAGTTTGAAAACAATTGCATTGGCTACCAATACCTTTCTGCTATGAATTCACAGTGTGGATGATAAGTCTACAAATCCTGAAGAACTAGAGATCTAAATAGTGGAATGAGCAATGCTTCTAATATCTAACCCTGCCTGAGAATAGGGGCACTCTTGGAGAGGTCTTTCTGTCTCTCCCACCAGTGGCAACAATATACTGTGGGAGAACATGGGAGGAAATCTTCCGTGTTATGGCACTCTGTTTCTAAAAAATAGAGTTTCCTCAATGGCCTCACTGGCACTAATGCTTGTATTGTTCTGGCATCAAGTAAGAACAGGACTTTATGCAAGAGTGTTGGTGCATGTATTTAAAATTGTCCTGTGTGTGTGATATTAAAAGTGTGAAACTGTGTCAGATTGGTATATTTTTAGCCTATTGAAATGATTCTGGCTGACTAAATGTCATTGCATGCTTAGGAGCGAGAGACACTGCCCAATAAACCTCACAGAGTGCAGTGGAAGAAAAATGCCACAACTTTATTGGCTACAGCTGCTGGTAGCTTGGCATGTGCATGAGTCTGTATCCAGGCATTGATCAACCCACCTGTTGATTGATGAGCCTGACCTTCCAGCCTGCCACTGGAACCACTGGCATGACAGGAAAGCCCTCCTCTGAGGAAACTCTTCTCCTGGCCTTCCCTGCTGCCAGACAGTGCAGAAAATTGTGCCCCTCTATTGCTATGCTTAACCATTTCTGCCCTAGAGCCCTGAGACCCTGGAAGGGGACCTCCATACTATACTAATGTTTGGGATAGACCAGTAATTGCAATCCCATGTCCAAGACCCATGTTACCATCAAAGAGGCAGGTTGGGAGGTCCTGGCATGCCTTCTACCAACCCAACCCAAGGCAGCCAAAAAGCATCACTATACTCCCGTCCCCCAAAGTCCAAAGAGTTGTTAAGGTATGGTTTCCGGTCCAAATCCTTCCTCCATTCCACAATGATGCACTCCCTTCTATCGCCGTATGCCACCTGACTGACTTGCTGTCCTCAGCTTGCTTATGGACATCCATTCTTGCCATTCCACTTCTAATTTCAGCCCCTCTGAGCTTCTCCTCTAGTTGAAATCCAGCTAATGTGTCTGGATGGCCCTACTAGAGAGCAAAAAAATAAAAAATTAGCCTACCTCCAATCTTCATCCAGTGTTAAATGTAGCCAGCAAATGTCCAACCCTTCCTCTGCCTCTGTAACCCCAGCTGACCCAGCCCCTTTATGCACCTGAAACCATTTTCCCATCTCTCAATGGGCCACTCAGGAAGCCCAGGGACATGTGCTGCAGCCCTCCCATAACCCTTCCTACCCTTCTTCCTGTCTGCTGACTCATCTGATACTCCCTTGCTGTCTGATTCTTCTTTTCCAGAATGTCTCTTCCTCCTCTTGGTTCTTGGTTCTTCCCCACCTCCTCCCCCCATGAAGATTCCCTGTCAGATTCTGAGGAGGTGATGTTGTTGCTGCTCAAAGGAGAGTGCTGCCTCCGCCTTGACCTGGCCTCAGACCATCTTCCTGAACCAACTCTGCACTGCATCACCATATCTCCTGCATATCACCTGCAGATAATGTGAGGGCAGCATTATTGTTACTGGCTATTTTCCTGTGACTCCTGCCCAAAGTGAGATCAGACCAGGACTTCCTTGCTCTTCTCATTGTGCTCAGATGCATGCCCTTAAAAGGTTTCTGTGCTTTTTTGAGAGGCATGATGCCTGAATAATGAAAAAGTGATACCAGCAAATCAGTGATCTGCTGCCTGCCCTACAAGATTGTCAGCAACCTGGTGGGGTTACTCAGGTACGTCAGAGGCCCCAGCATTGGTTAGGATGGGAAGAAACTGCAGCAATAACCACCAAGCCTGTCCAGTGCCTGAAATAGGCAGCCCAACAGACATGCCTGGTGCCCCAAGGGTGTGGAAAGTACCCACAGCAGTATGCACCAGGAATGCTTGGTGAGCTAAAGAGAGGCCACCTAACCAGATGCGCCTAGTACCGAGATATGGAAATGACACCTTAAGCCAAGCTTGGATGAAATGCTTGCTAGGCAGGGGATGGCAATGCCCACCAGGTGTTCCCAGTGAACCAAAAAAAAAAAAAAAAATGGCTGGCAGCAATGAGGTGCTAGGGGGTGGGAATGAAAAACATCTGCAACTGGCAAAAGACATCCTCAACGGCTAGAAATGCTGTCCCCAAACATGGCTTCCACTTCCCACCCATGGTCCAAACTCTATAGCCCTTAAAAGGGCTGTTAATGAGTGATAGAGTTTCCATGGCAAAGATGCTTCTCCATGCTGCTTTGCAGCTGTCACCACCCAGTTGATCTTGGCTCATGACACTTACGCCACTCTCATAATCCCTGCTGCTCTCATTGCTGCCTTCCTTGCCACTCTCAGTGTTGCTACCCCGATGGTCAGGAATACTGTGGCTGGGATGTACATGACCATTGCATTATCACCCCACAATGTAGGTGACTCAGGGGTCCACCTGCGGATGCCAGTACCTCCGTGAAAAGCTGGGAAATGTTAGCTTAAAGAGAAGGCTTACAAGAAGGGGTAACCCCTGTGTTTACCAGTATTAGTGCAGGGAAGAACCAGCCAGAGATCAAAAAGTAATCTTAATTGTTTTATTGGAATTGTTTTATTGGGAATTAGAGTGTCAGAGTGGGGACCATCAATCAGAGTACTACAAGTTGATTGGCCAATAACTGGGGTTTAAAGAATCTTTTTCTGCCTGGAGGGGGGAGGTATTAGGCCCTCTGGCAGAGTAAACAATGGAGTATGGAGAGTGGACATTGGGATCCAGAATGAGCTAATGGCTTTTGTGTTAGGTGGCAAAGGGCTAATGGAAGCCTTGATAGCTCTGTCATTGTTGGACAGGTATGGACACAAAAGGGAAGCTTGCTTGATCAGAGAGAGAGAGGAGTTAAGATGTTAGCAGGATATACACCCTGACACCTTGATATGGTTTAATTGGTGAAATATGATTTAATTGGCAAATCTATTAATTGGCATATCAAACATACCCTGCTACAACTGCATGGCTGAGCTGGACAAGAGGAAAAGATTGGCTAAACACGTGCACCGAGAATTAGGTCAGAAAACATCTCTAGGTGTAGCCAGGCCATAGTCAAGAAATCACTAGGAAACTCCAGAGATAATAGGCAGGGTATCATTTTATATTTATGCGAATGGATATGTTGATGTGTTCTGCCAATTAAGTCATATTTCATTGATTAAACCATATCAAAGCGTGGAGATGTACAACATACTACATTGTACTACATACTACATTGTAACAGCATACTACGCAGCACCATAACAATACTGACCGATTATGAGTTCCAGTGTGAACCCTCCCCCATTCCCACTTACTAGTAAGCAGTCACTGGGATTGATGGGGTCTGTTCCCCTGTCAATCAAGTAGCAGCTGTCTGACATTCCCATTCCTTCCATGAGTGACCTCTGGCACAACAAACGGAAAAAAAGTCCCCTATAGCAAATCCTCTTTTGTGCCAGAGATAGCTTGCATGAGGGGGAGTGGGAAGCTCAGGGAGTTGCTTCTTGGTCAATGGAGGAACAGACCCCAGTTGATTGGATCTGCTGATTACCAGGAAGTGGGGTTCAGGGGATTATTGCAGTCACTATGTGGCCCCTAAACTAGGGGCTGTGTGAGAATTATGAATGTGTAGCCGTTCTGAAGATGCACTTTCAAACTTTTGCATCCTTGACAAGTCCTAGCACTGACTGCTGATACTTTTTCTAACTGGTGGGAAGAGGAGGGTGTGGAAAGGCATTTCATTTCATGAAGCAGTAGTAGGACTCAACCGGGGCAGAGGAAGAAGTGACTGTGCACTCCTAGATGGACCACTCACCCTCATTTTCCTTGCCAGGGAGCCCAAAGTAGTTCCCTTCATGGTCTGAATTCCATGGTCTGAAAAAGCAGCAGTTTCTCCCAGTGCCTCACATCTGTCCTGGGGGAGCCATTTTGGAATGGAGTACGTTGACAAGAAAATAAACCATGTGCTCTGTCCAAAAAGGAACATGTATATGTGTAAACCAAACTTTTTCATGTGCATGATGCTAATGGGATACAGGCCAGAGAATGAAGGTGTTTATTACTTATGTGAGAGCCATTTCAGCTGAATGGCCCCAATACTAAGTAAGATCTACAGTTCTCTTTTCCTTGGCATTCATATCAGAAGAGAACAAAGGGACAGATTTAACACTGTAAGGTCAATAGAGGAAGCAAGATATGTCATCCTATCTAACTATCAGCAGTGATATCTCTCACATGAAGTGGAACATGTCTAACATGGCCGACGTTCTTACCTATCCCGTGCTCTTGGAATTACAGTTGTTTATAGTCAGAATTCAGGATTAATTACCTAGGCTTGTTGACATCTATTCATGATTAGTATTATATGAAAAATATATTTTTGATTATTTCCCTTGGTAAAGATAATCTGTAGTGTCATTCCAAAGAATAGCTTAAGAAAGCATAGGCTACTGACTTGCCTTATTCACACTTCTGTAGAAACCTAAGAGTATAAATAAATAGGTTTTGAGAATTTTTAAGAACAAATAAGTTCAGAATGATGAACTTGCATGTGTCCTCCTAATTAACTGCTCTCTATTGTTCAGTTCCGGTCTCAGCAAAATGATATAGCACTTAGCAGAAAAGATGCATCCCAGGATTCCAGCACTAGAGGCCAAAATGGAGAAGATCTCCACAACCACCATGCATTTCCCATGAGTGCTGAGGTAGCTTGGAATAAAGGATAACCAAACACTGCAAAAGACCAACATGCTGAAGGTGATAAACTTAGCTTCATTAAAACTGTTGGGTAACTTCCTGGCTAAGAAAGCCACCATGAAGCTGGTGGTTGCTAGAAAGTCCATATAGCCAAGGACACTGTAAAACATGGTCACTGACCCTATATTACATTTGATCATGATTTCTCCTGGGAGTGAATGCATGTCCACATCTGGAAATGGGGGAGAATTACTTACCCAAACAGCACATATAATGAACTGGAGAAGGCAACAGGAAATAAATATAAGATAGGCAGATCTTTTCCCAATCCATTTCTGTAAAGTATTTCCTGGTATGGAAGCCTTGAAAGCCACAATTACCATCAGTGTCTTGGCTAAAAGAGAGGAAATAGCAACTGAGAAGATGATGCCAATGGTGCTTTGTTGCAGAAGGCAGGTCACCTTATTGGGCTGTCCAATGAAGAGATTAGAGAAGAGGAAAGAAAGAAGGAGAGTGATGAGGAGAAGATTGGTGAGTTCTCTGTTGTTGGCTTTGACAATGGGTGTTTCCTGGTATTTAACAAAGATTGCAAAGACCAGAGCAGTGAGAAGAGAAAAGGAAAGAGCCAGAAAAGCTAAAACGATTCCCAATGGTTCCTCAAAAGAAAGGAAGTTTGGAACCTTGGGGATGCAGAAATCTCTGTCCTTGTTGGGATGTTGATGTTCTCTACAGCTGATGCAATAATTCATGTCTGAAAGAAGGAAAGATGCTTATTTTAAGGTATGAAACTCAGGAATGAGATGCCCATCTATAAGAAGCATCCGCCTCACCCACTTGTTGCAACCCTGAAAGCCAAACCAGCACTTTCAATGCTGACCTTTCAATGGAAGGGGCTCCAACCACTTCTCTGCCTGGAAGAGATGATGCTTTGAAGTGCAGAGTGCACTGGCTTAAAGCAGATGTAACATGTTCCATTTTCAGGCAGTCCAATTGGAGCAGCGTTATTAGCTAGCATAACATCATGAACACAGCCAACCTCATTGGGTTGCAGAAGGTATGCAGCCTAGTGGTCAAGTTTTGATGACAAAACTCCAGGGAATATCAGGGCTCTCCAAGCTAGGCTAGGAAAGAATCTTGCCTGAAACCTTGGGGAGCTACTGCGCATTAGAACTGACAGGACTGGACTAGATTAAACATGGGGTTATTGCAGTAGAAGGTAGCTTTCTATGTGGCTATCTGGCCGTAGAAGGAATCTCCAAGTGAGAAATGCATTCCAAGATGTGTTGGTAGTTGGGAAAGTTTAAGGAAGGTTCATGTTTTCGCTTGGGTAGATGCTACACCAGACCCTCAGCCTCTGTCAAAAGTTTTGAGATATCTTTCCCCATTTCCTCGGTTTTGGAAGCAGTTTAATTTTTGCCCCTATTTTGTCTGAATAAAATCTTGGTCAGAATTTAAGTGGAGCAATATTGAGATGTATGTGTCAAGTAATAAGATGTCTTAGAGGTAGGCATGCTATATCTGGAGCAGGGCAACCACAATACCCCTTCCTACGACATGCATTCCTTATTTAACAGGCATGTATTACAACACAACCAGGATTCACCCCACACACACACACACACACACACACACACACGCAGCAGAAAAGAAGTTGTTTGCTTGATATTAACACATTGGAAGTACACAATGGGAGAATACTTTCCTTTGGGGGGAAACGAATTGCTAATTTAGGGAAGCTGAATTGGCAGTAATGAAGGGAAGAAGAAGTAAGCAAAATGGATGCAAAAAACACCCATAGCCAATGGGCGATAGATTACTTACCCATCCATGCTATATGTAAATCATCACATTTTCAAAATACCTGTGTTTACATTGCAGAATTGGCCAACACACAATGAAGTGATCTACAGGCTTAAGGAAATGCCAAGATCCATAAGAGCATAATTAAAAGAGGTCTTGAAACACGTAAGGCTCAGAGTTGGATAGAAGAAGTCCATCAATATGACTTGCAGAGTACATATTTTGTCATCAGCACCACATAACTGCCCGAACATTTGAACTAATAATTGATATGGCTTAATCGTAAGCCTCCTACCTGTCTCATTTGCTATCTTCCATTCTGGACATGCTGTGCAATCATAACAACAAAATGGCTCCCCTCTTTCTTATTTTTTCTGTAACCAGGAAGGCACTTTTCATTGCACAAAGAGGAAGGTGGCACCTGTCTTTAACAAAGGAGACAGCACTGAAAAGATCTTATCATAGTATATAAGTGTATCATGTCTCTGCAAAACTATCTGATGTTTATGTATAGTGGGAAGCACCCGCTCTAGCCCAGGAACCTAGGAACCTAGAAATCAGCAGGAGCAAACTGGAATATTGATGTTTTGTCTCCCGTGCTTACATTGGCACAGACAAGACTGTTTACCTTCTACTCTTCAGTGTCAAGTAGATTAGGACTATGAATGGCAATGTTTCTCTTCAGTCCTTTCCTGAATAGATAGAGAACAGGTCATGCTGGGAGGTGAAGGAAATTGAACCTGCTTTGGGTACCATTTCACTTGGCAGAAATGATTATGGCCTCGGCATAGTGTAAATATAGGAAAGTTACGTTGGACTCCACACTTTTACAATCAATTTTTAAATGGACCCTAAGGCCTTGGTCTCCATTGTCAAATGGACCACAAGCCTCCACGCACTGTGTCCAAAGTGAAGGAGAAGGTTGCATGTGAGCTCACTAAAGTGACTGGCTGCACAAAATACCTTTCAAGGCCTCTAAGAAAATGCAAATGCTTGTCAATTCTTGTGGCACTGTCATTGTGCTACAATAGGATTCCTCCTTGAACCAGGAAATCATAAAATGAGAAAGCTAAAGAATCTTCTTAAGTCATCAAAACAGGATGTCCAAAGAATCTTGTCCAAAGTAAGATTCATAAAACTGACTTGATGAATGGAAATTGGCACAAGATGCCGCCAGTTGGGTTTGAACATTACCTCCCCGAGAAGACATCTGCAAAGTGGTATTCCCCCGATGTCTTGTACATCTGTTAGAATCCCCCAACCAGCCAAGTCATTTCCCCCCACATTTCTAAGAACTGGGGTCCCAATTTCTGAATTTGAGAGCTTTGTGCTTCAGTTAGAAACTGCATGTAAAAGGACATTCCTTTCCCTATTAAATGTGGCGATGTCTTAATTTCTGCAGTGAACATGAGTGGTGCCATTTAAGAAAGAATAAGGTTATTTCCCCACCAGATTGAATGTTCCATGCCACTGGATTCTCTCTGCATCAATGGTGAACCTCTTGCCAGGTGGAGCTTGTGAATTCAGTTCTCCCACTTTGACTCTGACATAAGAGTTATTTGGGAACGTGACCAAGTTTGTAATATCGAATCCAGTGGCTAATTCTCCATGTTCATTGAATCTGATTTCATCTCCAGCACCATTGTTAAAGGAGATCCTCTGAATCAAAGAATGGAGCTAAGTGCAAGGAGGAAAGGAATCAAAGGGACTGGAAAACGGCCTATTTGTTTTGCTAAAATAGTTCAGGTGACTTTTCTGGATGTTATTAACTGAAAAGTATCTGTTTTAGTCCATTACAAAAAACAAAAAGAAAAAACCAACAACCTTTGGAATCTCAAAGACTAATCATTTGTGTGGTTAGCCTTTATAAACTCCTTTATAAAGGACTTTATATAGTCCTTTATAAAGGAAAATCCACAACACCTTTAAGACTAAGTAAATTATTTCAGGATGAGCTTTCATAGACTCCAGACCACCTAATAAGAAGCTTCTGTATATCCTTGAACAGACTAACGAGACTATGGGACTTTTTGCCCTACCCTGTTACAGTGCTATTATTCCACTTTCAACATCCTGTGGGATTCTGGGTTTGTAGTTTCCTGAGGCCAAAGAGCTCTCTGGCAGAGAATTCTAAATGCCCCTCCCTAAACTGCAAACCCCAGGATTCCATAGGAGGTTGAAAGTGGAATAGCAGCACTATAACAGTGTTGTGTGGAAATGGTCTTTCTTTCTAAAAGTTACCACTATTTTATGGTATTATGCAGTGAAGTTTCCTGGGCCTTGCAGCTGAAGAAGTAGACACAGCTCCTGAAAACTGACGCGATAATAAAATGTGCTAGCACTAAATAGATCTTTATCTTCTACCTACTGATGCAAAAAGTTTTCCCACCCCTGTCATAAACATTTTGGCATTGTGGCATCAGTGTAGTGAAAGGGACAGAAGGTAGGTCAAGAGATACAAAAGGTCCCCCGTATCTGTGAGGGCTATGTTCCCAGACTTAACACAAATGGCAATAAATATGTTTAATACAATATGTCGTATGTTTACCCTCAGACAGGATGATACGATGAGAGAGGGAAGCCACCCCACTGCCCGACTCCTCTTTCTTTTGTGCCTTCCTTCTTGGCGGAGCTGGGTGAGATGCCCTTTCTCTGGGAGCCAAATTCAGTGGGGGAGGCCTAGCTGCTTTAAGCTGTGTGCCTGCCTTGGCCAAGGAAGGAGAGGAAACACAGGGGGAGTTGTGTTGGCTTCTTGTGCCTCTCTTTGCCAAGGAAGGAGTGTGTCTCCTTCCTCAGCTGAGAGAAATGGCAGCAACCATGGCCCTGAAGTGGATGGCGGGTAAGAGAAACTGTGGATCCAAGTCACACATTTATGGAGGATGTACTATATTTGAAACACACACACACACAGAAAAAGTGTGTTTTCTTGAAATTTTGGGATCAACACTGACAGCTAGGGATGACATTTACATCAGCAGCTTAAATGATGAACAACTTGCTGTCCTTTCATGATGCCTCAAAATCCTTGTCCAAAGTTAAGGTTGCCTTGGGAACAGATTTTGATCTATACCTGCCAAGTTTCTGCACTAAGAGGGTGCATTCTCCTTGAACTGTGCATTGCTCTGTGACGGGATTGAGTTGAGTACATGGCATGAAAGGCACGTGCCAAAATGTGGACAGCATTATAGATACTGTAGCTGTGGCCAGTCATACTTGTTTCAAAAAAAGATGCGGGAAGGCTCCCCAGCCTCTCTTCCCCAGTACAGCTTTTGAGATCGTCTCTGGAAAGATTGGAATTTGTGGTGGAACAGTCAAAGGCTTGTTCCCAGATGTCCTTGATGAAACCATCTCTACTGTCCACAACAAGGTGGATGGTCTGTAGAAATTCTCGGAAACCCAGAACCTCCTTCGAGTGAACCGTAAAGGAGATCGCACCGTGTAATGTCTGAATATCAAATTCCTTAAGAATAATGTGCAAGGCAATATCCATTTGAGCTGTCGTAATCCACACTTTCCCTGCAGAGGGCATCTCATTTTCTTCCCCAGTTAACAGAGGAAGGTACACATGTGACGTATGAACAGCTACCAGCCATAGGAAGGTACTTATGTCTCCATATATGATAATTACATTGGCTTCGCTGTTTAAGAAATCTAACTGGACGGCATTGAGAAGGATATCCATCATTTCTTCTAGATTCCCTGAGCACATTTCTCTAGCAACTACTTTTCTGAAGGCTGCACAGATTCCATTTTGGGAAAGCATGGGCTTCAGGACCTGAAAGAAATGCTCTCCACCTTCATTGTCCACAGTGATGAAACCTACCCATTTCCGGTCAAAATGCAGAAGTAACTGGACGATACCCACATTCTGAAGATCCTCACTGGGGACCATGCGGTAAAAGGAAGGCAAATCAGTTTGATCTCCTACGGTTGGTGAAAATGAACCATAGGTCACCTACAAATTAGATGAAAGACAGGGATTTCAAAGCAAGAATCAGAGTAAATTTCAAAGAGAGAATCAGAGTGCTCCTATTGATTTAATTAGTTTCTTCTATCCTCCCTTTTCATTCAGAAAGCCTGAAGGTAATGTATGTACAATGTTTAAATGCAACTAGCCATTCCAGTTCATCAAAACCATCCCATTGCACTGTATACTAGAACAGCGTGTTTATAGGGAGAAGGCTGCAACAGTTACAGTGCTGTCCTGTATTAGAAATATTTCAGGGGTGGAAAAAGAAGGGATGGTAGACATTTTGAAGGAGAACTTCTCTCATAATGAATCTTCCTCATTCAAAATGTTCCTATATTTCTCTTCAACTGTCCAGTGTAAAATCTATTAAGTCAGGACTACCAACAGAAGCTATTGGGCCAGAAATTTGTCCTAAGAAACTCAAGTTCCTTCAGTTGGAGTGGATCTACTCTTAGAATCAATAAGTTTGGTTACAACCATTGAAGGCCCACAGATATGCTTGCTAACATGCGGGTATCTCTTGACAGTGATTTCACTATTTTTCAATTAGGCCTGTTTCGCACAACACAAGTCCTTTCTGCACTGGGCTATTAAAATGGCGCAGAGCGACGTCTGACGGACATCTTCTGCACCGTGGAGTGGACTGGGTTAGGCTACTTTTCGTAATTCCACACCTCAGTCCACTCTGGAGCGACCGGAACTGGTTGCGCAGCGTGCTTTTTAAAAACCTCTTTTAAGAGGTTTTTCAAAAGCACGGAGTGTGTGACCCCGTGTCGCTCCGTTGCCGCGCTCTGGTGCAGATTTGCAGGCGCACACTAATGCATGCCTGCAGGTCTGCTGGGGGTGGGCTTTAGGCTGGCCAGCTTCTCTGGTTGGTGGAGAGCCTCCACGAACTGGAAGTCGCCATTTTGGAAGCCGGAGCAGTGCGGAGCAACGAGTTCGCACTGCTCCTCGTCCTGACGGACTCGATCGGATGGAAAAGAAATCCAGTCAGTCCCGTTCCTGCCTGATTCACGCCCCACATGTGGAAAGGGCCACAGTTATAGCACTTCAGTACCATTTGACTTGCCATGACTCCATACTGCAATTTGAATTTTTATAAAATCTTTTAGATTTCTCTACCAGAGAATTTCATTGCTTCACCAAAGCACAAATCTCAGGATTCTGTAAGATGCAGGTGAGAACATCTCCTCTGCTAAATTAAGAAAGACAGGATGGCATCTCAAGAGAAGGTTGAGAATTAAAGAAAATGCTTCATATTGTTCTGCTTTGCAGGCTGTTTGTGGAACAGAAGAAAAAGCTAGGTTTGCGGAACAAATTGTGGGGATGGGGAGAGTGATTTGTTTGCTCAGCTCTCAAGCAAGCATGGTCCTCTCACAATGACAAACCCTTGAGGATTACAAGTGCGGTATTCACCACTGAATACTGGTGGTGCTGGAGCTTTGTGGGATGAGACACAGTGCAATGCTCTTCAGCAGTTCTCTTTCTTGATTCTACACTTTTTTTGAATATTATTGTATACCATATTGTATATTATTATTTCACCTGAGGTGCAATGAACCCCTTTGTAATGCTTTAGCATGTTTATTATTACTCACATAGCTGTAGGCACTTGAATCATTAAATGAACACGTTTCCACCAACACCTGCAACCATTTCCCTCCTCTTCTGCCTTCAGTCCCACTCCTCCTTACTTCTCTGAACCATGAAAGCAAGTATGCCAAAGCAGATTTTAGGCTGTTTTAACTATCAATAAGTCAGTCAACCAATCTTCATTAGACAGTGATACACACATACAGAAATATAACTTATCTCTCTATCTCTGCAGCTTGGAGTCAATTGGAAGGCAGATAACCGCAAAGAAACAACACCACGAAACCTAATATAACATACAGATTACACTTAAATAGCTTACAAAACACTTAACCATCCAAAATATCTAAAATATATATAGCACATGTAGAACAAGGTATACAAAATGGTATCTTGCAATGTGGCAGTTAAATAATTAACCAGTTTGGAATTGTTACACAGAACAAGAGTAGCAAGGAAAGACATTTTTAAGAGAGATACAATCCCAGAGTTGTTTTTTCATCACAAAGAGATATCTGGCCACTTTTCCTATACTTCATTTGTTCACATTTTCCAATATATAGGATAAATATCATTCAAAGAACCGGAAAACTTCAAATGAACGTGAGTAAGATGGTATAATCCTGTGATCTTTATGAACAGTACATATGGAATAATCAATGAACTACAGACACTGTTGCGTCTTTCCCATAAGAACAAATTTGTTCATTTAAATGAAACCATTAAATCAGCCATTTGATTCAGTAGCAGTTTAGCAAATCAGCCTAGCTCTGGTACAAATTAAACCATTTTTAGGAGTAGTTCAGTTAAAGTGACAATAACAAAGTTCAGTGGGGTCAGCCCCCATGCCGTGCTGTGAAAATCTGATGGTCTGTTTTGAAAGCTAACATTTGAACCAACAAAATAACCAATGACAGCTCAGCAAATTAACTAACTTTAATTATTGGTGTGGTATGAATTTAACAAATTTAATGAATTTTCATTATGAGAGACAACAAATTGATCTCCCAGCATCACACACTAAGCATCGCTGAATTAATTTTCAGGTCCAATGTTCAAGGCTGTCCTTACTGACCATAAGATGTTCAACCTTCTTCTTTCTTTCTAATTTACCTCTTAGCTGCTCAGGCTTGAAGTTCTAAGAAGGAAAAAGAGGGCAGATCCTACCTGTGGAATCTTGTAGAGGCCTAAGAAGTCTCTCATGCATGAGGATGTCTTAGATTCAAGTCCACCGATGGCACCTATTAATGTCTCCTGAAAGCCACATTTATAGTTGGGGAGAAATCTACTTGATTTGGAGAAGAGGTTCAAAGTGGTGCGATAGGTCATCTTTGCATCATTTAAGCTGTCAAAAATATGGAACCCAAGAGTAACGTTGGGCAAGATCTCCACATTCTGGTTGATCTCACAGGTGGCAAATACTAGAGCCAGGATATGCTGGTAGAACTTTGTTATCACACTGAAAGAGAGTTATGAGCAATTCTGATGAGAATGCAGTGGCTTGATCCAGGATTGTCCCTGTAGGAACAGGGGATTTCATAGCATGGGATGCCAAATGACCAGATTCAGCTGCTAGACCAGTTCCAGCTACTGCTAGACAGAGAGCACCAAGCTACAGTGACCTGTGCTCTGCTAACCTTGAGTTGGGATTTCCGATCTTGGAAGCTAAGCAAGGTCAGACTTTAGATGAAAGACTGCCAAAGAATACCAGGTTTGGTGGACTGTATTTCAGAGGAAGGACCTGGCAAAACTACCTCTTGAGCGTTTCTTGACCATGATAAGCCTATGAAAAATCCATAGAGTTTTAATAAGTCAGGAAATTTCTTGAAGGCGCACGCACACATGCACACACATACACATATATATGTAGCAACCTTCCTCTTGTTCCATAGATTTTGGGGGAATGCTTGCCTTGTCCCATTATTGTTGGGAGTAGAAGAAATGACAGATTGTGACAAGGAGTTCTCAGCAGTAGCATCTCAGTTCTAGAGGACAGAGAATCACAGGAATTTACTCTAGAGAATCTTCATTTTCATAATTTAAGCCTCTCATAGTGTTCACAATAGTAGACAAAATGAGAGAACATATCTATTTTTCCTCACCACATCAAAGTTGTCATTTAGCAAACTTGGATTGTCCAAATGCTGAAAACGTTTGCTTCGTTTGAGAACATTTTCAACCAATCTTCGCTATTCCACTCTTGAACGGTAACATTTACAGGTTCAGAGGGAGGACTCTCACCAGAACTAAGAGCATTTTTTTTTGCAAGGGCAGTACTTAGCAACCCCACCCTCCAGGAAGCCCTGGGCTTCAGTTAAATTTCAGAAGGGAACAGAAAGATCCTGAAACCTCATTAGTTAGTTGTGTGTGAAATCCTTACACTGGAAAGGAAAGTAAATCTTGAGAAGATTGCTGGTCAAATGCTAAATGCAATACATAAATAAATAAACAAAAATTTGCTTTCTTTCTGTGCTTCATCATTGCGCAAACTGTCAGAGCTTAAACACCATTTTCAATAGAGCTGAAAAAAAACAGAAATGAAATAAGCACAAACTTCATTAGACATTTGGGAGCTGGGACTTACATTGGAATGTCAATAAGCTCTTCAGAAGGATGCTTGTTGAATGCAATTTTGGGGAACATATAATGGATAACAGACACTATTACACCAAGGACAGCGTCACCTGACTGGTACCATTCATGTGGAATACGCAGGGGATCATCTCTAACACACCTCCCACTAGGAACTTTTCCTGCTATGTAAGTGAACTTCAGAAAGAGCAGCAGGCACACCAGACGCCCCATTGGCCTAAGATGAATGCATCCCCTTTGCCTTGGATTTCCTTGCTTCAGCGTTAGCCTGGTGGAAGCCGGCTGGCTGGGAGGTCAGCCAACTCTGGCTGTCCAACTTTCCATAGAAGCTTTTTCTATATTTTCTTGAACTTCAACAGAATCTCTGAAGACTCCAATGTAAGATGATAGTGAGAGACTGTTAGGAAATCCGACCTACATGCAGAAAGAGGGAAATTGTTCAAAGGTACAAAGCATCCCTCCACTGTCCTTCCAGCCTCTCGTCTTAGCTGTTACAGGCATGTGGGAGGTTTTATCCTTCTCTCACACTTGGAGAGTCAGGCAACTTAATTATAGTGACTCTGGTAATCACAGTGGAGGTTGTCCCTTCTGCAAAGGACTTTTCACGTTGCATCACCAGTGAAACAAACAAGTTTCTCTTGTTGGTAACTCTGGATTGCTTTGCAGGTGGAGACCTACTAAGGGAAGGGTGTCCCAGTGGAGAAAGTGGTCATGCATGGAACAAGAACAGCAGTATCAGCTGCAATAGAAAGATCTAGGAGAGCCAACGGGGTATACTAGTTTGAGTGCTGGACTAAGTCTGGACTAAGTCTCAGCCTTAGTGGAAGGAAAGGAGGAAGTGGGGGAGGGAGGAAGGGAAGAAGGAAGGAAGACATTTGATGATGCAGTTGTTTGATTGTTGGATTAGGAGTCAGGGAGACCAGAATTTGAATCCTTCACTCAACCATGGAAACACACTGAGTCCCTTTGGGGAATTCACACTCTTTCAGCCTTAGGGAAGGGCAAAGGCAAACTCTCTCTGAATAAACCTTGCCAAGGAAACCCCAGAATGGAGCCATCATAAGTTGGAATCAATTTGAGGGCACATAAAACGCCACCAACCACCAGCACCACCATATCTGATTGCGAATACACCACAAGTGCTATGGCTCAAGAACGGGGAAGTGCATATTCTATCACTGTAGAATGAGGCCCCATCATTCCTTCCTGGACCCTGGGCCAACAATCCCAGTGCTGTTGCTGTTGGTCCCCCCCTTTTAATGGACCATGGTACCTTTTTCCATAGTGGCAACACAGATGAAGTCCATACTGCTGTAATAGGTTGCTTTAGTATCACAAGAAAAGCTACCTTTCCTGCAGTGATCAGCATTAGGAGTGGCACTTAACAGCATGATCCCACAGCCAAGACACTGGAAACTAAGACTTATCCAAAACCGAAGATGCATTTATGTAAGCCACACTCATTCACGTGCATATAACTAATGGGATACTGATCAGGGAATGTAAGTGTTTATGACTTATGAGAGAGCCATTTCAGGTGAATGCATTCATGTGCATATGACTAATGGGATACTGATCAGGGAATGTAGTTCCAAATAGGAACTACAGTACTCTCTCCCATCTCCCTCACCAGTCAATATAAAAGCTGAATCATCAGGCCACCTTCTGAAAATAAATGACACAATCACTTTGTATCAAACATTTAAATAACATTTATTAAGTTCATTAGGACAAAAGAAAGAATAGGTTTACCACTGTGAGTTCAGTAGATTTGAGAGCAAGCAAGACTGATGTCCTAACTGACTAACAGCAATGATATCGTTCAGATGGAATGGAGCATTTCTAACATGATGGACATTCTTATATATCCCTTACTTTTGGAATCTGATGCTACTGTACAGTTGTTTATAGTAAGAATCCAGGATATTATTGTCTAGGCCCTGATATCTGTTCATTTTATTCCTATTACATGAAAAAAAAATTTTTTAATCATTTTCTTGGTAAAGATACTATGTAGCATCTTTCAAGAGAAGAGCTCAGGAAAGCATAGGCTACTGATTCACCCAATTGACACATCTGAATAAAGATAAAAGTACAAATGAACTTGTTCTAAGAAATTCTCAGAGCAAATGGACTCACAATGGTGTACTTCAGTGCTTTCTCCTAATTAACTGGTCTCTGCTGTTCAGTTCTGGTCTCAGCAAAATGATATAGCACTTAGGGGAGAATATGAATATTAGGAGCCCAGCGCCGGAGGACAAAATGGAAAAGATCTCCACAGCCACCATATATTTTCCATGAGTGCTGAGATAGCTTGGAATAAAGGATAGCCAAACACTGCAAAAGACCAACATGCTGAAGGTGATGAACTTTGCTTCATTAAAACTGTCGGGTAACTTTCTGGCTAAGAAAGCCAACGTGAAACTGATGGTTGCCAGAAAGCCCATGTAGCCGAGAACATTGTAAAACATGGTCACTGACCCTTCATTACATTTGATTATGATTTCTTCAGAGAGTGAGTGCATGTCCACATCTGGAAATGGGGGAGAAGTAGCCAACCAAACAGCACATATAATGAATTGGAGAAGGGAACAGGAAATCACAATGGGATAGGCAGATCTTTTCCCAATCCATTTCTGTAAAGTATTTCCAGGTTTGGAAGCCTTGAAAACCACAATTACCATCAGTGTCTTGGCTAAAAGAGAAGAAATAGCGACTGAGAAGATGATGCCAATGGTACTTTGTTGTACAAGGCAGGTCACCTTATTGGGCTGTCCAAGAAATAGAACAGAGCACAAGAAAGAAAGAAGGAGAGCGATGAGGAGAAGACAGGTGAGTCCTCTGTTGTTGGCTTTGACAATGGGTGTTTCCCAGTGCTTTACAAAGATTGCAGAGACCAGAACAGTAAGAAGAGAAAAGAAAAGAGCCAGAAAAGCTAAAACGATTCCCAATGGTTCCTCAAAAGAAAGGAAGTTTGGAACCTTGGGGATGCAGAAATCTCTGTCCTTGTTGGGATGTTGATGTTCTCTACAGCTGGTACAATAATCCATGTCTGAAAGATGGAGAGATGCTTATTTTAATAAATGAAGCTCAGGAACGAAATGCACATTTCTAAGAAGTGTTCATTTCACCTAGTTCTTACCAGCCTGGCAGAATGCAACCAATCTCTTTGGGTTGCAGAAGGTATGCGGCCTGGTGGTTGCGTTTTGATGGCAAACATCAATGAATGTCAGGGATCTCCAGGTGAGGCTAGGAAAGAATGCTGCCTGAAAACTTGGGAGCTACTTTCTATTAGAGCTGACAGCATTAAGCTAGATTAAAGACAAAGTTATTGCAGTATAAGGCAGCTTTCCATGTGATTATCTGGCCTATGGAATTTCCAAGTGAGAAATGCATCCCAAGATGTATTGGCAGCTGTAAAAGTTTAAGGGAAGCTCATGTTGTTGCTGGGGTAGGTGGCACACCAGTCCTCCAGAATCTGTCAGAAATTTGCAGAAATATCTTTCCCCATTCCCTCAGTTTTGCAAGCAGTATAATTTTTACCTCCTATCCTAGGCTGAATAAAATCTTGGATGAAATTTAAGTGGAGCAACCTTGAGACCTATGTGTCAAGTAATAGAATCCCTTAGTGGAATGACGTATTATAACTTGAGCCTTCCTGTGCTATGCAGTCTTTCTTTGGCAGGCATCTATTTGAAATACAAGTAAGGGGTCCCCTCCACCATGGAACGGAAGTGGTTTTGCAGAGAGATTGATATTAACAATTGAAAGTACTCAGTTTGAGAATACTTACCTTTGAAGGAAAGTGAAGAACTGATTTAGGGGAAGTTGATTTGGCAGAAATGAAAGGAAGAAGAGGTAAGCTAAATAGGTGCAGAAAACATATGCAACCAACAGGCCATAGATTGCCTACACATTTATGCTGTATGCAAATCATGACTCATTTTCAAAATACCTGCATTTACATTGCAGAATTGGCAATGTCCCTACACACAATGAAAGGATCTACAGGCTTAAGAATATGCCAAGATTTGCAAGAACATTTAAAAAAAAAAAAAAAAAAGATCTTGGAATACATAATGCTGAGAGTTGAATACAGGAAATACATCTACCTGACTTCCGGATTACATGTTCTGTCAATTGTAAAGTCGAAGGTTTTGATGGCTGGAATCCATAGGTTGTTGTGGGTTTTCCAGGTTTTGAGGCCATGTTCTATTATTATTTTCTCCTTACGTTTTGCCTGCATCTGTGGCTGGCATCTTCAGAGGATATCCTATATCCTATCCTTTGAAGTTGCCAGCCTCAGATGCGGGAAAAATCTCAGGAGAAAATACTAATAGAACACGGTCTCAAAACCCAGAAAACCCACAACAACCTATTTTTGTCAATTGTCTGAAAATTTGAACCAATAATTGATATGGCTTAATATTACGTCTCCTACCTGTTTCATTTGCTATCTTCAGTTCTGGACATGCTGTACAATCGTAACAACAAAATGGCTCCCCCTCTTTTTTTCCCTTCTGTATCCAGGAAGGCACTTTTTATTACACAAAGAGGAGGGTGGCACCTATTTTTTTTACAAAGAAGTTTGTTAACACTGAGAAAGTGTCACTACAACATATAAGTCCATCATGTCTCTGCACTATTGCCTGATGTTTATGTACAGTGGGCACCCACAAACTCTATGCCAGAACAGACATGAAGGTTTACTTTTTACTCTTCAGTGTGAAATAGGTTGGGTCTCTTCAGCCCTTTCTTGAATAGATAGAGAGCAGGTCATGCTGGGAGGCAAGGCAAGAGGAACCTGCCTTGGGTATCATTTCACTTGGCAGAAATCATGACGGCATTAGCATAGTGTAAATATAGGAAAGTTATGCTTTTACAATAAATGGCTCAACGGACATTAAGGCCTTGGTCTTCCTGATTGTCAAATGGTCTATGAACATCCCATACCTTGAGTCCAAAATGAAAGGCCCACTAAGTGACTGGTTGCACTAAATACCTTTCATAGCCTCTGAGAAAATGCAAATGCTTGGCAATTCTTGTGATGCTGTCATTCTGCTACAAAAGGATTCCTCCCTAAATAAAGAAATCATTAAATAAGAAAACCAAAGATTCATCCCAAGTCATCAAAACAGGATGGCCAAAGAATCTTGTGCAAAGTGAGGTTCATAAGACTGACTTGATGAATGGAAATTAGCACAGGATGCCCCCAAATGGGTTTGGTTATTACCTTCATTGATTACATTTCAAGACATCTTGAAAGTTGTATGCCACAGATGTCTTATGCATCTCTTAGAATCTCCCAACCAACCAAGTCTTTCCTCCCATATCTCTGCAAGGTGTGGTCCCAGTATCTGAATTTGAGGGCTATGTTCATCAGTTGGGAACTGCGTGTAAAAGGACAGTGCTTTCTGTACTAAATGTTGGGATGTCCTAACTTCTGGATTGAACATGAGTGGTTCCATTTGAGAAAGAATAAGGCATTTTCCCACCTGAATGAAGCTCCCATGCCATTGGATTCTCTCCGCATGAAGGGTGAACCTCTTGCCAGGTGGAGCTTGTGAATTCAACCGACCCACTTTGACTCTCACATAAGAGTTGTTTGGGAACACGACCAGGTTTGTAATATCAAATCCAGTTACTATTTCTCCATGTTCATTAAATCTAATTTCATCTCCAGCACTGTTGTTAAAGGAGATCCTCTGAATCAAAGAATGGAGCTAAGTGCAAGGAGAAGAAGAATTAAAGGGTCTGTAAAGCAGTCTATTTGTTTTGCTAAAATAGTTCAGGTGAATTTTCTGGAGGTTGTAAGTTGCAACTGATGAAAGGTATTTGTTTTAGTCCATTACAAAAACAAAAACAAGAATCTTAGGGATTCTCAAAGGAAGGAGGAAAAGAGTATCTCAACACCTTTTTATTGAAATCTGGGGATCAACACTGACGTTTAGGGATGATACACAGGTTGCAAGAACAGATATTGCTGATCTAAGATATTCTCTTGTCAGAGGAGGAACAGCAAATATTCTTGCTCAATGGCAGATATCGAGGTGCAAAGTGTTGAAAGCATGCAGATATATGAGGCATAATATTTGAGAAGCACCATTCCCTTCACAGGGAACATTTACATCAACACCTTAAGTGATTGACAACTTTTTGTCCTTTCACGATGACTCAAAATCCTTGTCCAATGTTAAGGTTGTCCTGACAACAGATATTGAGAAATACCTGCCAAGGTTCCCCGCTATGAAGATCCAATCTCCTTGAATTGTCCATTGCTCTGTGATGGGATGTAGATGAGCACATGACATGAAAGGCATGTGCCAAAATGTAGACTGCATTGTAGATACTGTAGCTATGTCCAATCATGCTCATTTCAAAAATAGGTGCAGGAAGGCTCCTCAGCCTCTCTTTCCCAGTACACGGTTCGAGAACATCTACAGGAAGATGGGAAATTGTGGTGGAGCAGTCAAAAGCTTGTTCCCAGATGTCTTTGATGAAACCATCTCCTTTTGCCACAGTAGGATGGATGGTCTGAAGAAATTCTGGAAGCCTAGAACCTCCTTTGAATGGACTGTGAAGGAGATTGCACCATGTAATGTTTGCATATCAACTGACTTTTGAAGAATGTGCAAGGCAATATCAATCTGAGCTGTTGTAACCCAAACTTTCCCTGCAGAAGGCAGCTCATGATATTCCTCAGTTAACAGGGGAAGGTAAATGTTTGACAGTAGAGAAGTTGCCAGCCATACAACAATGTTTACATCTCCATATACGATAATTGCATTTGTTGTGCTGTTTAAGAAATCTAACTGGACAGAATCAAGAATGATGTCCTTTATTTCATCAAAGGTACCTCCACGCATTTCTCTAGAAGCTATTTTTCTGAAGGCTGAACAGATTCCATTCTGGGAAAGCATGGGTTTCATGACCTTATAGAAATGTTCTCCACCGTCATCATCCACAGTGATGAACCCTACCCATTTCCATCCAAAATGCAGAAGCAACTCAATAACACCGAAGTTCTGAAGATCCTCACTGGGGACCATGCGGTAAAAGGAAGGAAAATCAATTTGATCACTTAGCGTTGGTGAAAATGAGCCATACGTCACCTAAAAATGGGTGCAAAGACAGACATTTCAAAGAGAAAACTCCTTTATTGGTTTAATTAGTTTCTTCTGTCCTTTGTTTTCATCCATAAATGTCCTGAATGTAATGTGTGTACAATGTTTAAATACAGCTAATCATTCCAGTTTATTGAAACCATCCAATTGCAATGTTTATAAGATAAGTGTGTATTACAGAAGAGTAATAAAGTTGCAGTCCTGTCCTGTATGACAAATATTTCAGGAGTTGGAAAGGAGGAGATTTTGTATAAAAATTATGTATGGAATTACACATAAGCACAGATACTGTCACACCTGCTCCACAAGAATAAAATTGTTCACTTAAAGGAAACCCTTAAGTCATCCATTTGATTCAATAGCCGTTTAGAATATCGACCTAGCTCTGATATGAATTGTACCATTTTTAGGACTAGTTCAGTTACAGAGACAATTAAAAAAGTGTTTTCCTTTCAGGTCAATTGTGACAGCCTCTGTGCCCTTCTGTGATAATCTGAGGGTCTGTTCTGAAAACTAACATTTGGACCAACAAAATAACCAATGGCAGTTCAGTGAGCTAAGCAACTTTAATTTTTGGTGGTATGAATTTAACAAATTTAGTGAATTTTAATTATTGGCAAGGAGGAATTAATGTCCCAATATCGCACACTTAGCATCCCTGGATTAATTTTCAGCCTAATATTCAAGGCTGAGCTTCCAGACAGTAATCTAGTCAACCCTCTTCTTTCTTTTCAGTTGCCATCTTAGTTGCTTAGGCCTGAAGTTCAAAGAAGGAAAAAAAGGGCAGATCCTACCTGTGGAAACTTGTAAAGGCCTAAGAAGTCTCTCATATGTGAGGATGTCTTAGATTCAAGTCCACCAATGACACCTATTAATCTCTCCTGAAAGCCACACTTATAGTTGGGGAGAAATTGATCTGATTTGGAGAGGAGGTTCAGAGTGGTGCGATAGGTCATCTTTGCATCATTTAAGCTGTCAAAAATATGGAACCCAAGAGTGACGTTGGGCAAGATCTCCACATTCTGGTTGATCTCATGGATGGCGAACACCAAAGCCAGGATATGCTGGTAGAACTTTGTTATCACCCTAAAAAGAGAGTTAAGAGGAATTCTGATGAGAAAATGATGCAAATAATGAAGTCACTTTGATCCAAGAGTCACTGGAGGAAGGGGAGCTTTCATGGCATGGGGTTCCTTTTGTCCAGATTCAGCTGGTGGACCTGCTTCAGCTACCGCTAGAGAGAGGGCACTCAGCCACAGTGATACCTGCTCTAATAATCTTTAGTTGGGATTTCTGGTCTTTGAAGCTAAGCAGGGTCAGATTAGGTTACTATTTGGATGAGAGACCACAAACGAATACCAGGTGCTGTATAGGATGTATTTCAGAGGAAGAAACTGGCAAAACCATCTCTGATCATTCCTTGCCTATGAGAAACCTATGAAAATTTCATGGGGTTGCCAGAAGAATCACTGAAATATACCGCTGAAATCCACATCCTTCATTTCCATACTTTTAGCCTCTCATAATATTCACAAATATATAAAAAATGAGAAAACATATCTCCCCCCCCCTTTTTACAACAGAGTTGACAAGAGATAGGTGGTGCGTCAGATGCTCATAGTTGTGACTCTTTGGCTGCTTCCTGTATGTTCATCCAATACATGTTATCATTTGTCTGCTACTATATGATCATAGTTTAAAAACAACATATTATTACTAAGTGGAGACAAATCCTAACAATTCTGCTGTTGTCATACAGCAAACTTGGAATATCAAAATGCTGAAAATATTTGCTCCATTCTAGAATAATTTCAACCAGTCTTTTCCATTCCAGCCTTTAGTGTTAACATGTACAGCTTCAAGAGGAGGACTCTCACTGAATTAATGATTTTTTTTTCCACGAATGGCACTTAATCCCTCCCCCCAGAAAGCCTTGGGTTTCAATTAAACCTCAAAAGGGGACAGAAAGATCCTTACACTGCAAAGGGAAATAACTCTCGAGAAGATTTCTGGTGAGATGCTAAATAAAAAAAAAATGTAATGACTTTGTTTCTCTGCTTCATTGTTGAGTAAGCTGTCAAAGACTAAATACCATTTTCGGCAGAAGTGAGAAAACAGAAATAAAATAAGTGATAACATCATTAGATATTTGGAGGCAAGGACTTACATTGGAAGATCAATGAGCTCTTGAGAAGGATGCTTCTTGAATGCAATTTTGGGGAAAATATAATGGATAACAGACACTATTGCACCAAGGACAACTTCACCTGACTGATACCATTCATGTGGAATATGCAGACGGTCATTTCCAGAACATCTCACACTAGGAACTTTGCACGCGGTGTAAGTGAGTTTCAGAAAGAGCAGCAGACAAACCAGAGGTCCCGCCAGCCTTGGATTCGAGCATCCCATTTGTTGTGGATTCCTCTGTATCAGCATGAGCCTGGTGGAAGTCAGATGGCTGGGAGGTCAGCCAACTCTGGCGGCCCACCTTTCCAAAGAAGCTTGTTCTGTGTTCTCTTGAACATCAACAGAATCTCTGAAGATTTTAATACAATAGTAGGAAATTTGACCTAGATTTGGGAAGGGGAAAAGCATCTCCCCATTTTCCTTCTAAGCTCTAGTGTTAGCTATCAGAGGTATACAGGAGGTTTTATCCTCCTTCCACAGTTGATGAGCCAGGTGACTTAATTATAGTGATGCTGATAATCACCGTGGAAGTTGTCTCTTCTGCAAAGACCTTTTTACATTTCATCACCAGTTGCATCACCAGTGAAACAAACAGGCTTCTGTTGTTAGCAACTCTGGATTGCTTTGCAGCTGGAAACCTACTAAGGGAAGAGTTTCCCAGTGGAGAAAGTGGTCATGCATGGAACAAGGACAGCAGCATCAGCTGCAACAGAAAGATCTAGTAGAACCAGCCAGGTATCGTGGTTTGAGTTCTGGACTAAGCCTCAGCCATGCAAAATGTGATGTTGGGTAAATCACACTCTCTCATCCTCAAAGGAAGGCAATGGTAAATCCCCTTAGAACAAATCTTTCCTGTTGAAAGGACTCTGGCTGAGTAAACTTCATTGGACTGCACGCAGCCTGAGATCCTTGGATATAAATTGTGAAAGGGAGGAAGGAAGAAAGGAAGGGAGGGAGGAAGGAAGGGAGGAAGGGAGGGAGGGAGGAAGGAAGGAAGGAAGGAAGGAAGGAAGGAAGGAAGGAAGGAAGGAAGGAAGGAAGGAAGGAACATGCATCCAATGATGCAGTTGTTTGAGAATTGGATTAGGACTCAGAGAGACCAGGGATTGAATCCTCCACTCAGCCATGGAAATCCACTGAGTGACAATGGGTAAGTCACACTCAGGGAAGGGCAAAGGCAAACCCCTCTCTGAATAAACCTTGCCAAGGAAATCTGAGGATGGAGTGGTCATAAGTTGGGCTCAATTTGAAGATATATAACAAACAAACAAAAAAAACAAACTTCATTTAGAGAACACATAACAAGTGCTCACTGGTGCCTTTGAATCAAGAAGGGGGGCATACCCCACTATTTCAGAATAAGGTTTCATGACTCCTTCCTGGACCCTGGTCCAACAATCAGAGTGCTAGTGCTGTTGATTCTCTTTATCACCCTATGGAGAAAGGATGGGGCTTTTTTTCCATAGTGGCAGCATAGATGAAGTCCCTACTGCTGTTATAGGTTGCCTAGTATCACAAGGAACACTACCATTCCTGAAAGAACAGCATTTGGGGTGGCACTTAACTTCACTGTCTGCACTACAAGAACATTGGAAACCAGGACCCAGATCAAATTTTGACTCCCAACTAGAGTAGGCTCACAGAATGAATGGGATTTGTGTAAATGTTGATTTCCGAAGTCACTGTTGATTCAATAGGTCTATTCTAGTTAGCAATAGCAATAATATTTAGGCCTAACATGTGTTCTTACCTGTCATGGTCAAAGTTTGGAAAAGTCAGAGATATTGCTGGTGGAGGGATTCTGATTTCTATAGTCAAAAAAGGAACTTTTCCGGGCTCTGATCTTGGTTGTATATACTGAAGATCCATATTTCATAAGTCAAGGGAATCCACTTAGCAGTAGCAGTAGCAGACGACTCCTACTCCATATCATCTTATTCTGCACACTTCTTTGAGCTCTTGACCATTTCAATTCCTCCATAAGCTTTGTATTCCACATTTTGCAATGGTTCAGCCCTTTTGGGAGGATGCCCACCTTCAAGATGGGGCCAACAGTTCAGTTGCTCATTTGCTCATTCCCAGCTTTTGACACAAATGTATTTCTCGTCTATATATGTTTTAACATTATGGCCAGAATTCGTTAAGACACGTACACATGCATAACCTAGAGATATGTCTTCATGACTACTAGCAGGCCATACACCCCCATTTTTTGATATGGTTTAATTGGTGAAATATAATTTAATTGGCAGAACATATTAATTGATATAAATGTAAAATATACCCTGCTATGGCTGCAAGGCCAGGCTGATCAAGAGGAAAAAGCTGGCCACATACATGAGTTGCAAAATAAGGTCAGAAGAGACCTCAAAGCATAACCAGGTCGTAGTCAGAAAATCACCAGGAAACTCCAGATATAACTTGCAGTTAGCTTTCTATGACTCATCCTTTTAGAGATAATTGCATCCAGAGTGTTCCCACAGGATGTGTCATGGGCTTCCAGGACCTAGACTCAGACTCAGAGTCTGAGGCAACAGAACCTGCTCTGAGCCCTGACATAGAGACTGCTACAGCAGAACCTGCAGAGCAGAAAATACCACCACCCATGCCAGGGACAGAAGTGTCACCCCCAGCAGGAAGCCCTGCTCACTCTGACATGGAGAATGATCTATCCACGCCAATCTTCACCCAGCGGAGACACCAGAAGGGTCTCCTGCGTTGCTCACAGCGAATTTATGCCAAGCACCAATTAATCAGGTGCCAGCTGTGCTGACCCTGGAGCCTATAAGAACTGAGCTTTTCCCCTCTAGTCTTTGTCAGCAATCAACTGACCATTTCTCCTGTGCATGCTTCTGTTCACTGCCCTTGCCCGTGTTTCTACCTTTCACTTGTGTTTGTTTTGCCTGCATCTGATTTATGGATATTGTTGAAACTATTATTGCTTCTCATTTGCAAAGCTGTTTCCTTGCTTAAGTAAACTGACCATTTAAGTTACTACTGAGTTTCTGACTTGTGTTTGTTATCAGCTCCTCCTGGCTGCCAGCCCAGACCAAGCTTGGACAGGATTACTGATTGTCTTAACTCCTCTCCCTCTGACCAAACTACCTTCTCTTTTGTATGCACAACTGTCTGACAATTAAAGAGCTATCAAGGTTACCATCAGCCCTTTGTCAATTAACACTAAGACCATTAGCTCATTCCAGACTGCATTGTCCAGTCTCAGGACTCCATTGTTTACTCTACCAAAAAGCCATTAAGACCTTTTCCCTCCAGGCAGAAAAAGAGTATTTAAACCCCAGTTTTTGGCCAGTCAGCTAGCAGTACACTGATTGCTGGTTGCCCCTCTACCGCTCTGATTCCAGATTGTATACGGTCCTTAGACTTGTGTCTAAGCCACATTGCTGCTTCTTCACTGCTCTTCTGGATTGGTAAATATCGCCCACTTTGCCTTAAAACCTCGCTACGCAAAACTTTCATCCCTTTTCCTTCAGTTAACCTTGTATGATTATATAACTGCATGGATCTTGTGTGTGTGATTGCAATTCCCCCAATAAAATGATTAAGCTTGCTTTTGGATCTCCAAATGGTTCTTCCTTACACTAGTACTGGTGGACACAGGTGTAAAAGATCTCATAAAGTTACCCCTCTCGTAGGCCTCTTCTTTGATCTAATAAGAGCCCTGGTGGCACAGTCGTTAAATGCCAGTATTGCAGCCACAGCATTGTGAGTTCAATCCTGCAGGGCTCCAGGTTGACTCAGCTTTCTATCCTTCCGTAGGTCAGTAAAGTGAGTACCCAGTTTGTTGGGGGCAATTAGCTAAACACATTATAAACCGCTTAGGGAGTGCTTTTCACTGATAAGCAGTATAGAAATATAACTGCTATTGATAACTGCTATAATATTCCCCACTTTTTTGCAGAGGTACTGGCATTGTTGGTGGACCCCTGAGTCCCTCACATTTTACGGTAACATGACTCACTTTTTGCAGAATCCCTTTGTATTCACTAGTTTAGGGAATACATAGTTGTGATGTCATGGGTTGGTATTTGAAAATGCTGTTTCTTTGATTGATTGTATATTAGAGCATGAGGTAAGTAGCAATTGGGAATAGGGAGAGAATACAATGTTGGACCAAATGTTGATTGGTGGAATGCTTGTGGAGACATGCATAAGGCTGGTAAATAACAGGTGAGAGTTAAGTTTTGGGTGGAGAGTTCAGTTTGAGCTAGGCAAGGGGAATTAGCTAAAGATCTGAGTAGAGTGCAGCTAGAGAAAAGCATCAGAGTTAGCTGGAGATGAATATGTGTGACAGAGTGTGTGTATTTTAAACATTATCAATAAATAATCTGCTGTGTTATGTTCAATTTCTGTAAATGAAGATTTTTCTTTTCTGTATTCTTTTGGCTTCTGCAAACATTACCTATCTGAAAGCTTAGTGCTTTTTCGTACTGGTAGGAAGAGGATGAAGAGAGAAGGCAATTCAAATCATGAAGCAGTAGTTGGACTCAACTGAGGGAGAGAAAGAATTGAGTGTGCATTCCTAGATAGAACCTTCAACATAATTTTGCTTCCCATGGGAACCAAGAGCAACTATAGCTTCATGGTTCCTCCTTCTCCTTACCCCACTAAACAGCAGCAGCACCTCCTCCTAGGGCCTGACACTGGTTTGAGGGGGTGTGGATTTGGAATGGGGGACAATGACAAGACAATAAACCTTGTGCCCTGTCCAAAAAGAAACATGCACATGTGTAAGCCACACTCAGTCATGTGTGTGTCACTAACAATCTTTAAGACTTATCTGAGAACTCTTTTTTAGGTGAATGCCCCCAACATCAAGTAAGATCTGCAACCCTCCCCTCCATCTCACCCACCAGCTAATGTAAAATCTCAGCATCTGAAAACTCAGCGTCTGAAAATAAATGGCACAGACAATTTGTATCAACAATTTAAACAACATTTATTAAAGTTATCAGGACAGAACAAAGGGATTTAGATTTATAACTGTAAGCTCAATAGATTTTAAACGAAGAAAGACTAACATTCCAGCTGACTACCAGCATGGATACATCTCAGATGGAATGGAGCATGTCTAACATGATTGACATTCTTATATATCTCTTGCTCTTGGAATCCAATATTAGAGTTCTTTATAGTAAGAACCCAGGATATCATTGTCTAGACCCCTTGAAATTTATTCATGTTATTTGTATTACATGTAAAGTATATTTTTTTGATCATTCCCTTTGGTAAAAATACTATGTAGAATATTTCAAGAGGATAGCTCAGGAAAGGACAGGCTACTGATTCATCCTATCGACACTTCTGAAGAAATCTAAGAGTATAAATAAACTGGTTTTGAGAGTTTCTAAGAGCAAATGGACTCACAATGATGTACTTCAATGCTTCCTCCTAATTAACTGCTCTCTGCTGTTCAGTTCTGGTCTCAGCAAAACGATATAGCACTTAGGAGAGAAGATGCATCCCAGAAGCCCAGCACTGGAGGCCAAAATGGAGAAGATCTCCACAACCACCATATATTTCCCATGAGTGCTGAGATAGCTTGGAATAAAGGATAACCAAACACTGCAAAAAACCAACATGCTGAAGGTGATGAACTTTGCTTCATTAAAACTGTCTGGTAACTTCCTGGCTAAGAAAGCCATTGTGAAACTGATGGTTGCCAGAAAGCCCATGTAGCCAAGGACACTGTAAAACATGGTCACTGACCCTACATTACATTTGATTATGATTTCTCCAGAAAGTGAGTGCATGTCCATATCTGGAAATGGGGGAAAAGTAGCTAACCAAACAGCACATATAATGAATTGAAGAAGGGAGCAGGAAATAACTATGGGATAGGCTGATCTTTTTCCAACCCATTTTTGGAAAGTGTTTCCTGGTTTGGAAGCCTTGAAAACCACAATTACCATCAGTGTCTTGGCTAAAAGAGAAGAAACAGCAACTGAGAAGATGATGCCAAATGTGTTCTGTTGCAGAAGGCAGGTCACCTTTTTGGGCTGGCCAATGAAGAGAACAGAGCAGAGGAAAGAAAGAAGGAGAGCAATGAGGAGAAGATAAGTGAGTCCTCTGTTGTTGGCTTTGACAATGGGTGTTTCCCGGTGCTTAACAAAGATAGCAAAGACTAGAGCAGTGAGAAGAGAAAAGAAAAGAGCCAGAAAAGCTAAAAAGATTCCCAAAGGCTCTTGAAAGAGAGAAAGTTTGGAACCTTGTGGATGCAGAAATCTCTGTCCTTGTTTGGATGTTGATCGTCCGGACAGCTGATGCAGTAATTCATGTCTAAAAAAACAATACATGCTGATTTTAAGATATGACACTCAGGAATGAGATGTAGATTTCTCAGTAACACCCACTCCACCCTCTTCTTGCAACCCCGACAGGCAGATCTGCACTTTCAAAGCTGACCTTCCCAAAGGAGAGGCTGGAGCCCCTTCTCTGCCTGGAAGAGAAGATACTTTCAGGTGCATAGTTCACTTGCTTAAAGCAGATGTGATATGTTCCATTTTCAGGCAATTCAATTGGAGCACCTTTATTAGCCAGCATAACACCATGAATACAACCAATCTCTTTGGGTTGCAGAAGGTATGCAGCCCAGTGATAGTATTTTGATGTGAAAGCACCAGGGAATGTCAAAGCTGTTCTGGCTAGGCTAGACAAGAATCCTGCATGAAACCTTGGGGAGCTACTGCCCATTAGAACTGACAGGGTTGCGCCGGATTATATAGAGGTTTTTTCCATTATGAGGTAGCTTTCTGTGTGGCTATTTATTTGGCAATAAATGGAATCTCCATGAAGTCTTGGCAGCTGGGAACGTTTAAGGGAGGTTCATGTTGTTGTTAAAAATAGGAAACATCAATAATCAGAGAATACTGAGATAGGTGCCACACCAGTACCCAGCACCTGTGAAAAGTTTGCAAAAATATCTTTCCCTATTCCCACAATTCTGAATTAATTTTTGTTCCCTATCCTTGGCTGAATAAAATCTTGGGCAACATTGAAATGAGGCAACATTGAGACTTATGTGTCAAGTAAAAAGTCCTTTCGAGGAATGGCATATTATAACTTGAGCTTTACTATGCCTTGGATTCTTTTTTTGGCAGGCATCTATTTGCAACCCAAGCAAGAGGTTCGCCCTCCACCGGAATAGAAGTTGTTTTGCACAGAGATTGATATTAACACATTGAAAATACACAATGTAGGACTACTTCCCTTTGGAGGAAAATGAGGAGCTGATTTAGGGGCAGTTTATTTAGCAGCAATGAATGGAGGAAGAGGTAAGCAAAATGAGTGCAAAAAATATACATGGTCAATGGGCCATGCCTACCCTTCCATGCTGTATGCAAATCATAACTCATTCTCCAAATACCCATGTATATCTTACAAAATTGGTGATGTCCCTACACTCAATGAAGTGAACTACAGACTTAGGGAAATGCCATGATTTGCAAGTGCATTTTTAAAAAAGATCTTGAAACACATAATGCTGAGAGCTAGAATCTGAAAATCTATCAACTTGACTTCCACATTACATATTTTGTCATCAGGCTAAATGAACATTTGAACCAATTATTTATATCACTTAATAATAAGTCTCCTACCTGTCTCATTTGCTATCTTCCATTCTGGACATGCTGTGCAATCGTAACAACAAAATGGCTGCCCCTCTTGCTTATTTTTTCTGTTGCCAGGAAGGCACTTTTCATTGCACAAAGAGGAAGGTGGCACCTAACTTTAGCAAATAAAAAAGTTAGCACTGGCAAGCTGTCACCATAACATCTGTAAAATTGCCTGATGTTTATGTATATTGGGCAGCCACCAACTTTAGCAAGAACCTGGAAATCACCAGAACCACACAGAAATATTGATGTTTTGTCTCCCATGCTTACATTGGCACAGGACACAGAAGTTTACCTTTTATTCTTCAGTGTCAAATAGGAGGGTCTATGAATGGCTATATTTCTCTTCTCCCCTGTTCCTGAATAGATAGAAAGCATGTCCTGCTGGGAGGTAAGGCAAGATGACCCTGCTCTGGGTACCATTTCACTTGGCAGAAATCATCATGGTGTTAGCATAGTGTAAATATAGGAAAGTTACGTTGGACCCACACTTTTCCAATTAATTTCTTAATGGACACTAAAGTCTTGGTCTCCCCTTTGTCAAATGGTTCATGAACCTTGTACACACCTAATCCAAAGTGAAGGGGAGGGTTGCATGTGGTCTTGCTAAGGAACTGGCTTCACTAAATACCTTTCACAGCCTCTGAGAAAACACAAGTCCTTCCTTGTTCTTGTGATGCTGTCACTGTGCTACAAGAGGATTCTTCCCTAAACAAAGAAATCATTAAATAAAGCCAAGGAATCATCCCAAGTCAAGGAAATAGGATGGCCTCTTCTCCAAAGTAAGATTCATAGGACTGACTTGACAAATGGAAATTGGCAGAGGACACCACCAATTGGGTTTGGATATTAACCTCCCTACAGAAGACATCTTCAGATTGGTTCCTCAGATGTCTAGTACATATATTGGAATCCCTGAACCAGCTAAGTCTTTTCCCCCACATCTCTTGGAGATGTGTTCCAGCACAACAAGATGCCCTCATATTGGAGAAGTCAGTTCTAACGCTGAGGCTACTTAGAATGCCTCATTAGTACTCATTTAGTGGTCAACAGTGAACATCAAATGGCAGCTACTTTTTTGGAAAGAGATCAGAGTTCTTCAGTAGAGCATCTGCTGTGGATGCAGCCCACCTATCAATATACTCTTCCATGGGAATAAATTCCATGGACTCAAACAGACTCCTTTCTCTAGAACACAGCATGCAGATGCTTCAAATAATGTATATACTCCGCGTGGATGGTATGAAGTTTCATTGCTTTGTATGGAGAACAGGGAACGTCCCACACCCAAAGTGAGGTGGGCCTTCTAATTTCCAGTTAAGTCTATTTATTATCTCTTCCTTATTGGAAAAGGGTGGAACAGACCTTCTCAAAAATCAGAAGATGACTTATCCCAGTATCTGAATTTAAGAGCTACATGGGCCAATTAGGAAATGTGCATAGAAGGATATTGCTTTCCATATTAAATGTTGTAATGCCCTGACATCTGGAGTGAACATGAATGATACCACTTGAGAAAGAATAAGGTTATTTTCCAACCTGAATAAAGCTTTCATGCCATTGGATTCTTTCTGCATGAATGGTGAACTTCTTGCCAGGTGGAGCTTGTGAATTCATTCTTCCCACTTTGACTCTGACATACGATTTATTTGGAAAGGTGATCACATTTGTAATGTCGAATCCAGTGGCTAATTCTCCATGTTCATTGAATCTAATTTCATCTGCAGCAGTATTGTTAAATGAGATTCTCTGAATCAAAAAATAAAGCTAGGTGCAAGGAGAAAAGGAATCAAAAAGAGTGCAAAACATTCTAATTGTCTTGCTAAGATAGATCAGGTGATTTTTCAGGATGTTATACATTTCGGAAAGTTATTTGCTTTAGTCTCTGATCAAAAAACAAAAAACAAAACATAACATGTTGCAATTATGGCATCATTGTAGTGAAAGGAATGGAAGGTTGTTCAAGAGATACCTTACATCTGTAGCCCATATCTGTACTACACTTGATCTTAGCCAAAAGGCCGAGAAGCGATGCCCATATCTGTAAAGGATACATTTCACAGCAGGTCAAAAATGTATATAATATGAAATGCTATATTTTTCAGCTCCAGACTGGGTGAGGCAATGAGGCAGAGGTAGGAAGCTCCTCTGCCCAGGTTCTCCTTCCTTCCCGGCAGAGCTGGGTGAGAAGTCTTCTCAGGGAGCCAATTTTTTTTGGAGGCCTGCTTGCTTCATACTGTGTGCCTAACTTGGCCAAGGAAGGAGTGTCCATGTCCTTCCTCTGCTGGGAGACAAGTGTGGGGAGCCATCTTGGGATTCCCATGCCTCTCTCAGCTGAGGAAGTATGGTCTGTTCCTTCCTCAGTGGAAAGAGGCATCAGGGGAGCCATCTTGGTTGTCCTAGGCTTCTCTCAGCTGAGGGAATAGTGTCCATTTCCTTCCTCAGCTGAGATAGGCATGAGGGGAGCTGTGCCAGGCTTCTTCTACCCTTCTCTGCCAAGGAAGGAGAGTCTGTCTCCTTCCTCAGCTGAGACGGATGGCAGTAGCCCTGGAGTGGATGGTGGTTAAGTGAAACTGTGAATACAAGTCAAATGATTATAGGAGACCTACTGTATTTGAAACCAACAAAAAAGTGTTCGTTTTATTGAAGTTTGGGGAACAACATTGGCAGCTAGGGAGGACATACAGATTGCAAAAACAGATATAGCTGATCCAAGATATTTTGTTGTCTGAGGAGAAATATCAAACACTGTTGCTCACAAACAGAAATAAAGCATCTTTCCATTCACAGGGAAAATTTAAACCAGCACTTCAAGGGATTAACAACAACTTGCTGTGCTTTCATGAGGCCTCAAAATCCATTTCTAATGTTAAGATTGCCTTGAGAACAGATTTTTATGGTTAAAGAGACAATACCTGCCAAGGTTCCAAACTATGAGAGTGCATTCTCCTTGAATTGTACATTGCTCTGTGATGGGATCGAGTTGAGTACATGATATGAAAGGCATGTGCCAAAATGTAGACAGCATTATAGATACTGTAACTGTGGCCAGTCATGCTCATATCAAAAATAGGTGTGGGAAGGCTCCCCAGCCTCTCTTCCCCAGTACAAGGTTCAAGATAGTCTATGGGAAGATGGGAATTTGTGGGGGAACAGTCAAAGGCTTGTTCCCAGATGTCCTTGATGAAACCATCTCCATTGGCCACAGCAGGGTGGATGGTCTGAAGAAATTCTTGGAAGCCTAGAACCTCCTTCGAGTGAACTGTGAAGGAGAGCGCACCATGTAATGTCTGAATATCAAATCCCATATGAAGTATATGCAAGACAATATCAATTTGAGCTGTTGTAATCCACACTTTCCTTGCAGAGGGCATCTCTTTTTCTTCCCCAGTTAACAGAGGAAGGTACACATTTGACGTAAGAACAACTACCAGCCATATAAAGGTGTTTACGTCTCCATATAAGATAATTGCATTGGCTTGATTGTTTAAGAAATCTAACTGGATGGCACTGAGAAGGATATTCTGCATTTCCTCTAGGTTACCTGAGCGCATTTCTTTAGCAGCTACTATTCTGTAGGCTGCACAGATTCCATTTTGGGAAAGCATGGGCTTCAAGACCTGGAAGAAACGCTCACCACCGTCATCATCCACAGTGATGAGCCCTACCCACTTCCAGTCAAAATGCAGAAGTAACTGGATGATACCCACATTCTGAAGATCCTCACTGGGGACCATGCGGTAAAAGGAAGGCAAATCAGTTTGATCTCCTGTGGTTGGTGAAAATGAACCATAAGTCACCTGCAAATGGATGCAAAAACAGGCATTTCAAAGTCAGAGTAATCCTTTATTGGTTTAATCAGTTTCTTCTCTCCTTTGTTTCATGTCCTGAAGGTAATGTACATAAAATAGTTAAATACAACTAATCATTCCAGTTCATCAAAACCATCCAATTGCAATGTATACAAGACAAGCATGTTTATAGATAGAAGACTGATAAAATTACAATGCTGTCCTGTATTAGAAATAATTCAGAGGTGGAAAAAGAAGAAGTAGGAGATATTTTGGAGGGAAGTTTCTCACATCATGAGTCTTCCTCATGCAAAATATTCCCATATTTCTCTTCAACAGTCCAGTTGAAAATATATTTATTCAGAACTACCTACAGAAGCTAATGGGCCACAGATTTGTCCCAAGAAACTCAAATTCTTTCAGTTGGAGTGGATCTACTCTAAGTATCAATAAGAATGGTTGCAACCATTTAAGGCTTGCTAACATGTGGGTATCTCATGACACTGATAAGATTGTTTTTCAATCAATCCTGTTTCACACAACCTGATTATACCACTTTGGTACCACTTGAAGTGCCATGACTCCATACTATGATTTGAATTTTTGTAAAACATGTAGATTTCTCTGCCAGAGAAGTTTACTGCTTCACCCAACAACAAATCTCAGGATTCTGTAGGACGCAACTATTGCATTTAAAAGGGCATCAAAGTGCCATAATTGTGTAGTATGTACAGACCTTACTCATCTTACTGATTGTGGAAATAATCAATATGTCTGAACTCACTATTTTTGCTGATTAACACTGAAGTCACTACTGTACAATGGAAGGTATTTGGTTTGATGTTGTTAGTATTGATGAGGGCCAGAACTGCTCCTCTGTCAGATTCAATAAGATGGGATGGCCCCAACAGAAGGTTGAGAATTAAAGAAAATGCATCCTTGGGTTTTGCGTGTATTATTATGTACCATTTTGTATGTTATTATTTGGTCTTAGCTGTAATGAACACCTTTATAAAGCTTTAGCATGTTTATTATTTTTCTTAGAGTGTAAGACACTTGGATCATTAAATGAGAAGGTTTATACCAACACCTCCTACCATTTTCATCCTCTCCTGTCTTCAGGTGCTCCCCACCCCACCTCTTTGGATTTTCAAATACCACTTTGTTTTGCTGGCCAAATACGTTATGGATTTTGGATTTTGGTTAGAACTATTAAGCTCTTTTTTCCTTTAGGGAGAGGGACTGGAGGGTTTAGGACCTGGTCAGAAAGGACCATCAAAGTCAGGGTGCAAAAGCAAAATTTGAACTGTTTTAACCATCAATCAATCAGTCAGTCAGTCAGTGAGTCAACCAATCTTCATTAGGCAGTGATACACACATACAGAAATACAACCTTTCTCTCCATGCCATTCTATGAAGTTAGTTTTGAAAACTAACATTTGAACCAACAAGCTAACAAACTACTGTTCAGTGAGTTAAGCAACTTTAATTTTTAGTGGTATGAATTTAATGGATTTAATGAATTTTAATTATTGGTGACAATGAATTAATCTCCCAGTTTCACACACTTAGGATCCCTAAATTAATTTTCAGGTTTAATGTTCAAGACTGAGCTTCTGGAGAGTAATATAGTTAACCCTCTTAACTGCTCAGGCTAGAAGTTCTAAGAAGGAAAAAGAAGACCGATCCTACCTGTGGAATCTTGTAAAGGCCTAAGAAGTCTCTCATGTATGAGGATGTCTTAGATTCAAGTCCACCAATGGCACCTATTAATGTCTCCTGAAAGCCACATTTATAGTTGGGGGGAAATCTATTCGATTTGGAGAAGAGGTTCAGAGTGGTTCCATAGGTCATCTTTGCATCATTTAAGCCATCAAAAATATGGAACCCGAGAGTGATGTTGGGCAAGATCGCCACATTCTGATTGATCTCACGGATGGCGAACACCAAGGCCAGGACATGCTGATAGAACTTTGTCGCCACCCTGAAAAGAAAGTTATGAGATTTTCAGACAAGAAAATAATACAAATAATGAAGTCACTTTGATCCAGGATTGTCACTGGAAAACAAGGGGCTTCCATGGCATAGTGTGCCTTTTGCCCAGATTCAGCTGGTGGACCAGCTCCAGCTACTAGACAGAGGGAACTCAGCCCCAGTGATGTCTGCTTTGGTAACCTTTTGTTGGGATTTCTGATCATGGAAGCTAAGCAGGGTTGACTGTGGTTAGCAGGCCAAGAAATCTCAAGTGCTGTCAGCTGTACTTCAGAGGAAGGAGCTAGTAAAACCACCTCTGGGAATTCCTTTCCTATGAGAACCCTTTGAAAAATTCATGAGGTTGCCATAAGTCAAGAACTGACTTAAGAGCACATGCACACATGTACAAGTAAGAATGCCACTTCTTGTAGTGACCTTCCCCTTGTTCCATAGATTTAGCGGGGAAATTCTGCCTTGTCCCATTACTACTGCTGGAAATAGATGAAATGATGGCATGGAACAGGAAATTCTCACCAGTGGCGTCTCAGCTCTAGAGGACAGGGAATCATTGAAATACATTCCTGAAATCCAATTTTTTTGTTTACCTACATGTAACCTCTCATAATATCCACACAAATTAAGAAAATAAGAAAACATATTTTTTCCTGCTCATTGTCTCAGCGGTAACAAAAGATAGGTGGTGTGTCAGATGCTTATAGTCAAAATTCTTCGGCTGCTTCCTGCATGTTCATCCAATGGCCATATTGTCATCTTTCTATCTACCTCCATATTTTCATAGATTGAAAACAGTGTCTTTGTGCTAAGTACTGACACATCCAAAGAATTCTGCTGCTGTCATCTAGTAAACTTGGAACACTGAATTGCTGAAAATTTCGGCTGTGTTCTAGAATATTTAACACCAGGGTTTTTTCCCCCCATTCCACTCTTGAATGCTAAAATTTAGTTTCAAAGGGAAGACTCTCACCAGAACTAAGAACATCTGTTTTTTGCACAGAGGGCACTTAACACACCCCAGCTGGCATCACCCATTGATTTACCCCACATGACTCAGAAATTTAGTGGGAAGTTAAGTGAGTGGTTTAACTTGTGCTTTTCCTCACTTCTGACTCAGCAGAGACTTTGCGTCTGCATAGAAGTTGAGAATCTTATCCATCTATGCTTGCATACACCAAGCAATAGCATATGAAGATTGCAGAGAAAGGAGGCAATCTTTAAATGAACCTTTTTATTCTAAACAAGCAGTCTCATATTCAGAAAAGGGAATGGTGAGGCACTTGACACCTTCCCTATTTCTCTGACAGCCCCGAAAATCTCTTAGTCAGTCTCACACACACACCCCATGTGTCTCCCAGACCTCTGTTTTTCTAACCTCTCACTTGGAAACTTCTCAAAACTTCCACGCTTCTCCCCAAACAGGTCATCCTCATTGGGCAACTATCTCTTGCTATCTCTGTTGCTGCTAAGTGATGCTGATGCCTCAAAACCTGTATCCAAAAACCATCACATCCTTAACCCTTTGTTGGCCTGAAGGAGAGCCCACACCCCTCATCTGTCTTTCCCAGAGAATGAGACAGCCTGTTCAAATGAATAGAAGACACTCTTGTACCAAGGA